>JAVYIG010002003.1:0-279233 GCA_035222895.1 Strongylocentrotus droebachiensis | reverse complement strand
GAACCCGCGAAATCATTAATCCCTTCGTCTGCTCATGGTATTATGACGATTCATTAACTCTGGCGAGCATGTTCATCATTTTAATCACCGCTACGTGCACAATTCCAACTAATAAAGATTAACCATGTCAAGTGCAATGCATTATACAGCCTTTCCGACCTTTCATTTTCTTTGTAGCGTTGCCATGGTTGCGGAATTAAAGAATGTGATAGATTTTCGATAATAAGACGGGATATACATCCAGCAATTCATGTTACTAGAATTGTGAAAAACTTCCTGTAATATGAAAGCAAAGTCCACTTTGGCGAAGGCTGAGCAGATAATTATATGCTGTTTTTAATTTTATCCGGCTACTTTATAAAAATTATTTAAAAAAAACTTTCTTGGATTCTTTTACGATAAAGTTTTTGATAATATGTTTTCATTAGAAGATAATACGAAGTGAGATCTGGGTTCTTCCAATAGTCATTATAGCTGCTAAGATTAGTTTAAAAAGAACGCAAACAAACAAACATGGAGGGAAAAGTCTTATTGCTGTAATTTTTCCTGCTGATATTAGTGTTCGCATACAGCTCTAGTATTCAAATATTTCTGTTGATATTATTTTAAAAGTTCGGAGAGTATTGGGATAACGGTTAACCCTTCCAGGCCCAACACTTTTCTGATTATATAGGACATTTAATTCAAACTAGATAAAATACAATATCACATAAACCTTTTTATCTAGTGTAAATCACATGAAATACTCATTTTAAAAGTGCATAAGAAGAAGTTGGTTCCGATTGAAAATGTCTAACGTTCTAAAAAAAAACTCGCTTAATACAGCACTTGGACATGGACAAACAACACAAAGTGCACTGAAGTGTCCCTCTTCTTTGGATATGGCCTTTTGGCCATTTACCGGTGGAGCCCCCCCCCCCCCCTCCACTTTATACCAAGATGCATTTATAATGTTATCGATTCTCTCAAGTTTCCGCTAACCCTTGATAAGTTTCCGAGGTCATGTTTAGCTTGAAGGACTTCGACTAACTTTCCTCGCTGTTTTACACGTGGAGGGCATGTTTTGCTTTATATTATATTTTGATATGACGCCCTTAAACTTTGGACATCGTGATACACGTTCTTCAACGCGTGATAACAGTGTTTATTTATTCCAAACCTTGGTCTTCCTTGATATTGTCCTTGTTATTGTGATTGACGTTGAACTTGGTTCTTTTATCTTTTCATCTTTTTGTTGGTGGACCTTGCAAACGGATACTGTTTGCAAGGTGTAATATGGTACGAGAGACACACACTAAAATGGCCATTGCAAGGGTCTATCCAGGGAGGGGGCATGGGAGCATGACACCCCCTCCTTTCCCCTACCAAAATCATACAGGAATACTCAAATGCAGAAGGTGCCATTTAATGTGCCCGCACCGATTTCAGACCCGAAAACGACAACAAAATTACACTTTGGAGTAATAATTTTTCATTTATCTAGGGGGGGGGGGGGGGCTAGTTAGACATTTTCAGATTCGTGTCCCCCTTCCTGCAAGAGAATCTTGTATCTGCCGCTAGTTGCATCAAATTTCAAGGCAACAATCATCGAAAAACAACTTAAAGAAATCAATTGGCTTACGATATTCCACGGGAGAAAAACGATTACTAGAAGAAACAAGGAATATTAGTGTTTTGACTTATGCTAAAATATGTCCAAAAAATAGCATTCTTGAGAAAAGGTAATAAAATTCCAAGATAGAATGAAATTCGAATGAAGTACATACAAGAGCAAACAACCAGAAACGAAATGTAAAAAGAGAGAAGAGGGGGAAATGAAGCAGAAACATGAATTTATATCAAGGCAATTGAGAAATAGAAGATGTTAAGCAAATTCGAAAAAAATGAAGGACATGCCTTGAAAGAACCGAAGACAAAACTTACTATAAAAGGTTTAATCTTTTATAATTTCAAGTGTAATCACCATTGAAATGTTTTCATATCAGCTAAAAATATTATTCTACGATATTATTGTTTAGGCTGCGCCTTGACACGATACAAAATCCAATATACTTTAAGGACACCATACGACCTATATAATTAATTAGACGAAGATGATAATTATGTTCTGTTTAGACAAAATATTAACGATATTTCGATATCTTGTCAAGTATATTATGTACCATAATCATTATCAGCATGCATGCTTTGTCGATAATGATCTTACTATGTAAATATAGTGTAAACCAGCAAGGATGATGTAAAGCTCTTTCTGTCTCTGTTGTATAACAGGCGTTCGAAAGATTTTAATTTAATGAGCCAAACTGATAATAATATTAAAAGTGTGTAAAATAAGTGGACTTATGAACAATCGGCAAAAGCATTGAAGACTAGTGTTAAAAAGGTGCGTTTTGATGCTTTGGAAAGGTCCTGGAATTGGCTGGGGTGTTTCTCAATGTTAATGGAGTGTAAAGAAAAGAAGAATATCCCCGATCGCCTTAAAAGATAATTATGATCAAATATCATCTGATTATATTCGTAGTATATTCGTAATGTTAAAAACATAGTATCATCATTAGGATTATTATAGAGGAACAATTTAAAAGGATTCTCACAAACCAATATTACCATTTACAATACAATATGCTGCTGGGCTTTTTTTAGAATAGCTGTTCAAAAATAAATGAACCTTTAAGCTATGAAACAATTTTCAACAACTGATTTTAAAATCCTTCCAAATACTATTTCAGCCTAATTCAACGCTTTTCAACCAGCAGAAATATATCGGTCGGTTCAATTTTACATGGCCCCACCACATGAAGTTGTTATGTTAGTGACCGTCTGACCGATTTTGGGGCATTTTTTGTCGCCATTTGCGGTATTGATGACTCTGTATATCTATTGGCGGTCGGGAAATGGATCATTAATGCTTCCTAATTATTTCAAAACGATTTATCCACAATCCTTAGACAGTCAGATTATAATTTAATTCGAAGACAATAGGAATGTGAAATTGACACTTGACAGAGCCTAACACGCTTAGCACACTACATGTGACAACGATACAAATATATTTAATCTTCAGGGACGTATCAGGATACCTACCCCCTGGACATCCACCCACGGATAACCACCCCCAGTCAACTACCCCTAGGACAACTACCCCCTAGGACAACTACCCTCTAGGACAACTACCCCTAGGGCAACCACCCCTAGGACAACTACCCCCTAGGGCAACCACCCCCTAGGACAACTACCTCTAGGGCAACTACCCTCTAGGACGACTACCCCTGGGACAACTACCCCCTGGATAACAACCCCCGGACACAAACTCGGCACCCGCACAACTACCCCCGGACAACTGCACCCTATAGGTTCGTTGTCCGGGGGGGGGGGTAGGTGTTCCATAGAGGATGGTTGTCGTAGGGGTAGTTGTCCGGGGGTAGTTGATCGGGGGTAGTTGTTCCGGGGGTAGTCGCAGGGGTCCAGAGGTGGTTGCCCTAGGAGATAGCTGTCCTAGGGGTAGTTGTACTGGGGGCAGTTGACTGGGGGTGGTTGACTGGGGGTGGTTATCCAGGGGTGGATGTCCAAGGGTATAGGTGTCCCTTCAGGGAATTCAATATGATTTGACTAGTGTGATGAACGCGTTTCACTCCGTCGCATCTGGAGATAAATCGTGTCCTTATTATTGCAATCTTTAACTGAATATGAGAATGCCCAAGGTATTTGGATATTTCATGTCCCATTTATTACAAAGTATATCATGTGTATTGGAAAATAAGCTTTAGTTTGCATTGATAATGTCACGAGGTTTTGTCTGATGCAAACTCTAGCTGGGCCTTCCGCTTGATTTCATCATACGGTATACTCAAATCAATAATGTAGTCGGTAACGTATGGGACAACATTATTATAGTTTTGACTTACCCATTTAATTTAATTAAATTAGGTAGTTGCAGCTTATCTAAATGCCATAACTATTTTTTAGAAAACAAGACCTGGATTATGATGCAAAAAGCGATACTGGATTACATTAATCAGTTTGACATGTTTAGGATGTTTGCTACTCATCGCAAATATTGACATAACGACAAAATTTGTATATGATATTATTTGTTCATTACACAAACATGTGATGTACATGACTTGTATTAACATCCAAAGAACATTTTACACATTTTAACAATACACATGTAATGCATGTATCCGTATCGTGGACATGTGCATGGGTATTGTGCATGGGTGTGCTATAAAGGTCGAGATATTACAAGGAAGATATAAAATTTCAATGCGAAATCCCTGAATGTTATGATGAAAGAGGATTTCCCAAACTCTTTAAAAAAATGCATTATTGACTTTTAGCAAAACACTGGGGTCGCCTTCAATGCCACGTGCAGTACGTGATTTTACGCACTAAATTCGATTGGGAGGGGCATCAGAAACGGTCCTAAAAGAACCTTTTTTTTAAATGGGGGGGGGGGGGGGTTGGGGCTTTAAATGATTCAGGCTCTTTCATTCAATTGATGAATGTGTCTTGCATACATCTATTTATAATCAATACAAAATTTGGGGCTTGAAGAAATTAGGGGGTTGAGTTCCCAAGCCCTTCCTCCCCCTCCCATCTAGAACCGCTCTATAGTAAGTGCTTCTCCATAGTGCCATCATCAACATCTTCCTCTTCTTCTTCGTCGTCTTTATCCCCTCTTACCGAAGATCTGCAGAGTGTTCTGCATGTTCATCATGTCTATCAAACAAATACAATTTCACGAACCCGTTTTCAGATTTTATTTTTGTATCAGAAACAAATACTGAACAGCATTTTTGTGGTTTAAACTGCCGCGCCAGGGCATTGAACGAACACTGAACCTCTCCATGGAAATCCTTGAAAAACACATGAAAACGTTATGCTCTTCAAATATTACAAAGGTCGAACACAAGAGATAACATTCATTCGACAAACAAAACGATTTGACAAATAATATTCCAGCTGCATGCAGTTTGATGACTCGACCATGAACATGCTTGAAGATACTGGAGAAAAAAATTCATCGAGACACGTTTCTTCAAAAATGGTGCGATAAATTTTATTCCCCCAGACAAACAAATTCTTGAGCAAAAGTATGATCCAAACAAACCAAAGCTCAAGTGATGTTAAACGTGCTTAGAACATGATTAATTAGAAAATGATAATAGAACGAGGTGAAGGTCGGTCAAAACGAATTCAAGAGCGAAGTTTGCTAAACATTTTTGTTTTAATTAACTAAATATTTTTTATTTATCTATTTTACAATTTTATTTATTTGTTATTGAAATATATTTAATCAGGATAACAAGAATCAGATATACATTGTAAATACAAAATCTGTTTCACATCTTGGTCCTAAATTGGGAGGGGGTCTACAGTGATTACATAGTGTACCTTAGCATTTTGAATCATCTACATGGTTTGTTTTTAAACTCAAAGTTTGGCGCATGTATCAATTTGCTAAGATGGAAACGACAAAGAGAATGGGGAAATAATGGGCCTATAATAAAGCAATTGAAAAACGTTGTTATATAAGACAGTCTTAGGAATTGCAGAATTGCTCTCCATTTGAATTTCAGAGGGGTTTTTTGCGGTAAATTATAGGTCAATCTAATTATTATGTACGGTTATGCAGACAACATACTGTTTCAGAAGAGGAAACAAATAAAGAAGATACATATATACAAAACAATTGTAATACATAAATTAGTGATGATATATAAGTTCAATGTTTTGAGTGTAATTTTGTTAATACTATTTTCTTAAATCTTAAGACGAAAAATATTATGTGAAAAGAAATAAAGATGGATCCTATTCTCTTGTTTTATAATGATGATTCAAAACTTCTTCTGGAGAAATAGGAAACATGACCTATTCACAACTGTGTAGAAAGCTCGAGAATTTATTGCAAGATACAGCGATCCACCAATCCACAAATCCAGTATCGAATAAGGAATGACAAATCCTTATTCAGATGTTGTTTTGTTTTCGTTTTGAAAAATTAGACCTCAGGGTGCCATAATCGATTTTCGTAAAATAAAATTAATACGATATGACGTGCTTAAAGCAGTCGTTTGGAAAGCAAGTGAATGACATTAAAATACGTCCCCTGCGCGGGCACTTTCTGTGGTTAGTTATTCATTATAACTACTCTTCTGTCATTTCATGTTGCCCATTAAACGACTAAATTATTTGCCCCCCACCCCCTATTTCTCTCTCTTTGTCTCTGTCTGTCTCTCTCTCTCTCTCTCTCTCTCTCTCTCTTTCTTTCCATCTCCTCCCTCCTTCCATTCTGTCTCAATTAGGTTACAAGGCAGAGAATCTATAACATACTTCCATTACTATATTTTATAGCGCTATATCAGTTTAAAGTTCTATAAATAGCACTAAATTATTTAGCCTAACTGAAGATCTGCTCTTTTTGTACATCTAAAAAAAAACACCGTTATCCCCTTGCTTGCATTACAAGATTATAGGGTTAGTATGAACTTTGGAATAAGTTCTCTCAAAACTGAGAGAAAGACATAAAAATGTAAGACAATTCTTTTCAACATTACATTCAGAGTCTCGATGGACACAACAATGGAGTTGCCATGACATTGTTTTTCAAAAACAATTGACCAACTTTGACTTTCCCTCCGGTTACAAGTGAAACGTAATTTGCTGTCAAATATAATCGTAATAGAAACGAAACTTATTGGCATGTGCAGGGGCGTACGCAGGATTTTTTCAAGGGGGGGGTTTTAAAATATTTTGCTCCCGAAAATTTGAAAATCGCGCCGGCCGAAAAGTCGCTCAGTGGGGGGGGGGGGGGGGGGGGGGGGGGGGGGGGTAAGCGGACACTTTTTTTTTTTTTTTGGAGGTCTAAAAAATATCGTAACGACTCAGCCGGCCGAAAAGTCGCTCAGTGGGGGGGGGGGGGGGGGGGGGGGGGGGGGGGGGGGGGGGGGGGGTAAGCGGTCCCTTTTTTTTTGGTCTCAAAATTTCAAATTTGACATTTTTTTTCGTTGGGGGGGGGGGGGGGGGTAAGGTCACCTTATTTAGGTTAGCCGTGGGTATAATTTTTTTTTTTTTTTTTTTTTTTTTTAATAATAAAAAAAAAAAAAAAAAAAGCCATAGGGGGGGGGTTTTAGGTTTTTTTTAGGGGGGTTTACATACATTAAAATACCAAAGGGGGGGTTTGAACCCCCAAACTCCCCCCCCCCTGCGTACGCCCCTGGGCATGTGGTATAGGGGCACGCCACCCTGATGGATGGAACAACAGAAGAAATAAGAGGAAAAACATAGATAATAGAGGAGATTGAAGAAGAAAGTAAAATACGAAAACATGACCCCCCCCCCCATATCGAACCCCACCCCCTGGAGTTGACGCTCCGTTCCGTTGCAGATCATTTCATTTAGCAAGAATTGTGCCCCCCCCCCTCCCTCCCGATTCAGTCGTGGGCCAACGCCAGGTCACTGCCTAAACATCTTAATAGTTTTCAACAGAATTCAAGACTAGGCGAAGTGGGCGCGGGTGAGTGGTTGGTTGGTTTGGAGATTCAAACAGTTGCCAAATAACAAAATTAGACAGTGGAAAATATCTCAACAACAAACATGGTGGTTTTCTTGAAACTATACGATGTCTATGCATGGGATTAGGCCTACTAGCGGATTTTTAGAATAATTTGTATTCATTTTCTCGGGGGGGGGGCGCACTTCGGCCCTCCCCTTTTTGAAACCCGACTAGCATACTTTGATCACATAACTCCAAGAAAGTGCCCCTTTATATTTTTTATTTTTTGTTTTAGAAGGTAGAAATTACATTTCCCCCCTCTCTTGCTTGTAATTTGCCCGTAATTTGCTTGTCAGAAATCTTTCGGAAAACTATTAGAGAGGGGAGGAGGACAGAGACAGAAAGAGAAATTGAGAAACCGAGGAGTAAAACGATGTCGAGAGAGTTGAAAGAGTGAGAAACATGGAACGAGGCCGTGAGAGAAAGTAAGAGATGGAAAGCCTCACACCCAATAAAAGACAGTTCGCGATGCGATGACCCCGATCTGACACGAGTTCATTGCATCGAGGTCACGGTAAAATGAGATGGACACGGCCGGGAAAACCCCTATTTTCTGTTTACTGTCTAGTAACATTTTAAATCTAACAAAATTCAGGGCTGATAATCTAGCTGGTCTGATAACCAATCATATTATGATACACTACACGTAATACTTAGCAGTATGCGACCACTTAACAGAATGCGACATTGAACCAATAACCAATAACAAATATCATCTGCCGGGGCCTAGTAGAATTTTGAATATATGATCACAAGGACTTTCGAAAAATCAACTCAAGGGGCAATTTCAATATCGTGTTGTATAAAAAAAAAAAAAAAACTTAATCGGATTAGGTAAAAATTATGGCATTGTAGTCTTCGCACGCTTGACTCTCATCAGAATCAGATGATATGATATTGGCGGATCCCGGCAAAACCACATCTAACTGGGTGTAGACCTACCTGAGATCAAGTCGAAGTAGCGCACCTCAAATTATGAGGACCCCCTCCCTCTTTTATTAGGCTTATTCAAGATTTATCGAACGTGCGCCCCCTCCCCTCGATAAAAAATCCTGGATCCGCCACCTACACATACAAATTACATTAAAATCCCGTGGTAAGTCAGGTTGCAATATTATTGTCGTGCCTTTCGCCCATGAATTCGTTATTCACCTCCCCCTCCCAGCCCCCTCCCCGACCGCCCTCCCCGCCCCATTCCCCCATGTCCCCGATCCCCATTCAAGAAATTACATCTCGCTCATCCTGTTGTTTTCTCACCCGAGAAATCAAACCGCTACGTTGAGTCACAACAGGGGCGGGGCCAGGGTCTTGTAACGGGCATGGGGAGGGGGGGGGGGGCATGGTCATACTACCCATTCTCCGACAATTATTACCTATACTAACTTAATTCGTACTTCACCCCTGGACCAAATACTTAGATATAAGCCAACCCTTATACCCTACTGGGGTTTCAACAGGGGAACATAATGGGGCCGGTTGTGCCCCACCCCCTTCCCTTACCCTACTGGGCGGTTTCAATATGGGGCTGGTTGTGCCCCCCCCCCCACCCACACCCCCTTAAATCTACGCGTGAGTCACAAACTGGGAGTTTCCGGTCCACTGTCCCACTCACGACCACCTGGTCTCTGAGGTACGAAATGTAACCCGTTGTGTTATCATGGCAACGCGTAACAAATATGAGTTGTCCTACCGGCCGGCATGTCAAGGAAAATCTGTCTAGCGGTGACAGTTCGGAGAAAATTAATAGGAAGAGTTAGTTGAGAGAATGTCAAGGTAGCCGACTTTCTGGCGCTTACTTTAGGACAAAGTATGATAACCATGAAGGCTTAAAGATACTATGTCCCTTTTGCAGCCAACCTCAAATTCTGTAGAACTTTGCAGGAATTATGAATATGTCATGTATGTCCTATCTGTTAAATTTAACCGTTAGCAGTGTCCTAATATTCAAATTATGCAAGGAAACCCGTTTACTTGCTAGACTTCACTGTCAGACACTATTGTCAGTATTGAGTGACTGACTTGCTTTTTTTTCTTCTTTGGTAATAACATACAATGAGCTGTAAAGGATTTGTCTACATCAATTACCCACTTCTTGTAATGGCCAAAATTCAACTGATTGAATCTTTACGCTGCATAAATCGTACAACCATGCGGTACAATGGTCTGAAAATCAAGACTATTACTTATTGGCTCTATAGCTCCTAAGTCGATTTGACAACTAATAGTCGTTATTTTCCCACTTAAAGACATTTTCAAGCCCCCCTTTTTTAAGGGGAGTTCTAAATTAGTATTATCTTTCAAACGACATTGGAATTTAACCTTTTCATTTTTTTGGCCTGCAAATGGGACATAGTACCTTTAAGCAGGGCTCCCACTTAGCCGAGTTGGAACCTCGAGTTGTGGCGAGCTGGCGCAATCTTATGGCAAGCCGTTTTATTATTAATTGATATCAAGAAATCACTTCTTGATATCAAGAAATAATTTTACGTTGTAAAGCAATGGTAATTCTTGATATCAAGAATTCGATTTCGTGATGTCAGGAATTCGATTTCGTGATATCAAGAATTGATTTCTTGATATCAAGAAATGTGTTTTAATGATAAAACGGCTTGCCATAAGCTCGCGCCAGCTCGCCACAACTCGAGGCTCCCACTCGGCTAAGTGGGAGCCCTGCTTAGCATGACAAGCTTTTGTTCTGATTTTCATTGAAACACAATATCTATTTCATTCGATAATATAAAAGTAATATGTACCAGGTGGGGATTAGCACGGATTATCTCTACAAGGTTCCTGTGGAACAATCCAAGACCCGAGGTGATAGCCGAGGTTGCATGTCAGGGCAGTTTTTAAGGTAGCGAGGGTGGATATTATACTAATGCCTGCATTTTACGATGTGTCATTCGTTATAATTATTAGAACTTTAATTTTGAGAAGGATCTGATGGGTCACCCTCATCTAAATTTCAATGGATCTATGGAGCTGCATAAGGCACCGTAAATTGACTTTCATTCATCCTTCCTTTATGACTGCTCTTACAGAAGTTGCCAACCACACGACCGAACGAAGTTGAATAACAGAATGAGATTATTGGACGTTTTACCGATCGGTCATTAGCCTGAATGCTAACGACCGGTAAATGACATTTTTCCATCGAGCGAATAACGTTATGATTTTATGAAATAAAATGCCTGTTCACGTTTTAGCCCTCGACCATTAATTACCGGTATATTATTTGATTATAGGATGTACATAATCCTTTTAGAGAAACAGAGCTCTGAAATATGCTGCCATAACATCTTTTATCTTTCTTCTCTTTTTCTTAATGATCTTGTTTTTCTTCTATTCCTCATCTTCTAATAATTATCTGTACGTAATTTTCCTTAAGTTTAATTTGTAACATTATAGAGATAACAGATAACAATTTTCGATTAAACGTCATTGATCATTATTTTAAGGAAAGTGAACGATTAACAAATAAAACTTAAAGAATAACACATTCCTTTCCAAGACTCCTTGCCAAATACTAAGTGCCATCGCGCTCACTTTTGTAATAGTATTTATCAAAATTTGTCAGTCTTTGACATTGACCTAACCTTGTGGTAATCCTTTGAGGCACGCAGGAAATCGAAAGTGAAGTGAGGGGGCGGGAAGGGGAACAGATCTATGGTTTTCAACAATCATTATGATACGATGGGTGGGAGATAACTGAAATCCGGAAAAGTCTGCTTAGAAACTCGATACTCATCGCATTAATCTATAGTATGCAGGCTCTCTGCAATTGATGGTGTTGTCCATACAATGTTTTTATTCCATGGTTTGAACAGAAGTGTGCTCAGGGGTTGCGTTTTTTTTTTTTTTTTTTTTTGGGGGGGGGGGGTGAAATTTGCTAGGGAACGAAGATGGCATAGAATCAAAATAATTGTCATCTTCGATCTGTTTGTTTTTTCTTTTTCATTGAAATTGAAATGGCCCTTGAAATGCCGGGCAACTGTTTGTTGTAATTGAAGTGCTGAAGTGTTGGATTTTAAACACAATATCACTGACCGGGCCATAAAATGGGGGAGGGGGGTTGCTGTTTTTGCTGTTGTTTTGTCGCTTGTTTCTTTTTTTTCTTCTTCTTAAGCTTTCTGTCCGATCAGAAATATTTCCTTGCAAGGATGTGCCTTTCGGGACAGCGGACTTTGCGGCAGCAATCCATATTAAAATTTGTCACTTGTGTTTCAGGGAGGAAAGAAAAAGTCTTACCAAGCTACCCAAAAAATCAAACCAACATAAGAATTCCCACTTACAAGGATAAAAACCTTGTATGGACACACTCTCAAGACATGCATGTTCAAGTAGGCCTACTCCCAAACGTGTCTCGTATGATCTATACTGCGTATTATCAGCTGATTACTCAACAGCCGTTCACGCTATCAACTCTTTCAGTAGGTCATCCCTCTCTATCCTTCCTTCTTTGATATAAGATGTATTAAAAGTGAATTTTCCATGTTTCCTTCAAGATTTTGTAACACTCACTAATTCTTATTTCCTTGTTTCAATGTATATTCAAGGTAGATTTAATTCAAATGAAACATGAGCGCAAAGACACAATTCAATGACAATTTCAATAAACCTGTTTTAAATACCCAATAGACTCATGTAAGATATCAAAGTAATGTTAGCATTTTTAATGGATGACAGGCAAGGCTATAAGGAAATTGCTTTAGATTGATGTTATAACGTCTTTCGATCATGTTACAACTGGTTAAAGCCAAGGAGTGAAGAATCACTTTATAAATTCTTCTTGTGCTTGAATAAAGTAAAGTGGAGATAAAATGTAATTCAAGAGTAAGAAAGTTAGCAATTTTTTAGCAATCATCCAAAACTTATGTCTTTGTTTACAATCATGAATACAAATCTATTAACATGGCTGGTGTATTTAATATCAAGATTTCTTTGTTTCTCATATTTTTTGTTTAATTTTTAATTTACACTTTTTATCTCTTCTCCAGGTCATATTTAGTGCAGTTGCAATACAGATGTAAAAATAGTATGGGGCAGTGAGGCAAAAACTTATATTTTGCCAATTAACTGTCCAATTCAGGGATGAAAAGTAACAACACTTCCAGTTATCATATGGGAGGGGGGGGGGGGCATAGATATTGTAAGAGTTCAATAGTTTTGTTTTCAATGAATAAAACTCCCGATAAAATTTGAAGGGCATTGACATTGTCTTTGAAATACATCCACATAATCAATGAGTTTCAGGGGGTATGTGCCAAGTATATTGAAGTTATTTATTGAGAATTTGTCTTATTTTGAAACTGATTCTACAAACCCACTAAACAAACCGTACAAATATTTATTCCAGAAATATTCAAGATGCACTACCCATCGATGCTTTTAATAAAATTCAGTCATGTAATTTGAAAGCAGAATATTTTGTTACTGCTAGGATATGTACTGTATTGAAATCAAGGGTAATCTTGTGATCGATGTTCTGAGTTTTCACAATTCTTTTTAATTCCAATTAATGTTCATATGACGTCACTGGTGCTAACATTACTGCAGCATGGTCTCACAACAAAGACTGATGAAATCATAAACAAACAAAATCTGTATATGACAATAAATAAATTGCAAAGAATATGTTTTTATTTACAATACATTATATCACAATGTCACAACACATTACTTTCACACCCAGAAAGTATGATCAAAATTAAATTCATTACAAATTACTCAAGGTATAGAATGTGGCAAAACACCCCCCCCCCCCCCCCCCCCTTACAGTTACCTGGGGTCCGTTTCTTGAAACCATCATAAGTCTAACTTCTTGGACATCCCATTGAAACGTGTGTTATAGAATTAACACACGTATCTATGGGATGTCAACAAACTTAAGACTTATGACGGTTTCAAGAAACTGGCCCCAGATATTCCTGACCTGATCATATCACAATTAATGATACAAGAAATGAGTCCTTGGACTAATTTTTGGTTTTTTAATCTAAATCAATGTGACATTCACAACATTTTTAGATATAATCTGAATTTTTAATTCATAATGTCAATGCTAAAGTTTACATAAAAATGTTATGTAGTCATTCAGCATAAAGCAATATTTGTTGAAGGATATAGGTATTTCAATAATCACATCAATAAGAGTAAGTACAAATTTAAAACTGGACGGATTCAGAAACATTATATTACAAATGTATTGACAGTAAGGAAGTATAATTTTATATTTGTTTAAATTTTCAGGAAATATGATTTCAAGAGATGTCCAACATATATTTCTGCATATCGTCTATATGGGCCAGAAGGGCATTAAATCATATACATGTACTTTAACACAAGAGTTAATGCCCCTTTGGATCAAGACAGATGATATATATGCTAAAGGAGCCAATAGTATGCAACTAGGTGCCTGCCACTCTGGCACAATAAAGGTCAAAGGGAAATTAACCCATTGCCTACAGGAACCGGGTGGTCCCTGTATGAAGCCAATGGGGATTAGAGAATTCAGCAGTCAACAGGTTAAGTGGAGTCTTGCAGATTGCTTGGTGAGCTAGAGTTTGCTTCTGGAATACTGCTCCTAGTTATTTCTGAGGAGATTGGGAGTCAAGGAGATGAACCGCCTTGTCAAATGCCCTCTTGTGTCGTGGCGACCATTGCAATGTGGCATTCCTACTGTGGCAGTACTAACTGCTATAGTGTTTCATCTTGCAAATAGCTTGGTGTACTAAAAATATATTATCAAAGACCACTACAGTAACTTCAGTAAAGTTGAAAAATCAGAAGGATGGACTCATTTTCCACAGTGCCCCTACCGTAGCAATATACTAATAGCAACTAGATCAACTTCTTAGATGGTGAAACTGCTGCCACATGATGCTGCTTCGCAAGGTGCAAAAGACTTCATCAGCAATGTAGCCCCTCCCACTGGAGTTTTACCAGAGAGCACGATTCACAGGGTTTGATCCCACAGTTGTAATACTGTGGCGGAATAGTAGTAGAAACTAAAGCATCATATAAGATGATGAGACCATTGTCCTACAGTGGTGCAATAATGCTTGGAAGCTAAGCTCGAGGTGAAAAGACTTCAAAAGTGAAATTGCTTCTCCGACAGTAATTCTACCTGAGATTTTCAGAGTCCCTTAACTGCGGCATCGTAGTAGTACGGTAAACCAAAAAATCATATTAAATCATGAAAAACTGTCCCATGTTGATGCTTTTAAGCTTTGGGAGCTGAATTCAAGGTGAAGACTTCATCAGCGATGTAGCTCCTCCTACAGTCATTTCAGAAGAGATTAAAAGTCAAAAGGATGGCCGTACATTTCCACAGTCTCCCTACTGTGGCAGTATACTTGTATCAACTAGGGCACCTTCTGATACAGTTTCTGGTGAAACTTCTGCCACATACTAGTATTTGTGCCTTGCATAATAAATTACTTTGAAGCTAGTGCTCAAGATAAGTACCGTAGATGTCATCAGCCATGCAATGCCTACAGTCATTTCAGAGAAGAATGTAAACTTCTCAAGAATGATCCAACTCTTTCAGAGTCCCCTTGCTGTGGCAGCATAACAGTAATTACCAAAGCATCATAAGATGATGAGACAACTATTGCATGGTGGTGCTTTGCACCTGCCTCTTTTGAAGTTGCAATGGGCTCAAGGTGTTAAAGACTTCATCAGTGACATATTTCCTCCCAAAGTCCTTTCAAAGGAGGAGGTTGTCCAACCTCAAGATGAGACAGTCGTCAAAGATCTCCCCCTGTGTGTCCATTCCACCTTGCACCACGCAGCACAGCGTAGCCTCACCAGATACAGCACTTGATGCTGCTCCTCCACCACCTAGGCTGCCCTCTCCTGATGACTCTAGAAAGGAGAAAAAGCAAATTATTTTATTATTATTATTATTTATTCGGCAAAGACAAAGAAAAATCAGTGAATACAAAACAAGAGTACATTTGGAAGTACAACTCTAGATAAAAATGGATATACTATAGAACTTTCGCTGTATTTGTTTTACTCTTGGGTAATACATTTCCATAGTTATAATATCCTTCTTTTTTGTTTGTTCTATGTCACATGCTCTGATAATTGCTTTCTGGCAAATATGCTATGCTTACTGAACTCCCCAATTCTACCTTAGACCAAACACTATACATAATCATAACCTAAAACCAAATTGTAACGCTAATCCTAACCCTTTACCTTTGTCGAAATATAGCCTATAGCAACTGTCAGCAGAAAAAGTGGTAGATTACTACTCCTTTTTCATATTAAGAAGTGGCAGTGAATAATTTAAGTTTATTCCCATTTGCCTGATCTATGGTAGGTACAGAGACATGAATTCAAAACATAAATTTGAATTTAGCCTAAGGTTATTCCTGAAAGTTACTTCATTGTTAATGTTAATGGAGTGCTTCATGTCAAATTTGCAATTCCTGTGAATTTTTAGCATACCATAAACAAATAAATTAAACAAAACTATTCTACATGTTCAAGTTTGTCCCAGAATCAGTATGAAATTAGGAGGATGAAAGTAAGGAATTAGAACCAGGAAATTGAATTTTGGTTCTGATTCCTTTACTTCAGTGATCCAAATAGAATGATGCTCCACATATCAAAGGACTGTAATTAGGAATAACACCTGACTTTTCAATCTTCCTTTTGAATTTGGGACATAGAAATATCATCAGCAAAACCAAACTTAAAAAAGAGACTTAATTACATACCCGCTGACATCTGCTCTGCTACAGAGTCCACACAAGAGGTCAAAAACTCCTCCGCTGCTCTTGAAGGGTCAGCAACAGAGGGCGCACTACTACTTGACCCCGCAGCCCCTCCTGCTCCGTTCTGTCTGCTGGTCGTGGACTGGGACGTCTGCTTGGGACAGGGTAGGGTCAGGAGGCACATGGCGTGGTCAAGCCGTGGGGCTGGTGGGGGTCCGTCTGGTTTGAATTTGAGCCACCTGGACTTTCCTGCAGAGTGGGAATGAATGTTAACGGAGTAAATGGACTATAAAACAAAACGCCTCTGGAAGAGATACACAGTGTGTGAAAACAAGTAAATAAACTTACTGATGGCTGATTTTTATTTTATTTATGAAGAAAAAAATACAATTAAACTATTATCAGTAATTCATGGTGCTTTATATGATACACAAGCCCAACTCAATCACCATCCCTACTTCGGATCATCCTACTCTCCTTCACTTATTACATGAACAAAATCGGTCAAATTATGGGTAGCCAAGTTTATTTATCATTGCCCTAAAATCTTTTAGGTTTTTTTCATATTTGCTTTTGGCCTCCATCTTTTCTTGAGACAACAACTGAAACCATATTACTCTGATAGTTAATCAAATAATAATGACATTAATTGGTCTGGTTAAAACTATTGTAAACTCAGATGGCACGAATGGTACTTTCTATTTCCCCAAGGCTGTATTTTTTCCCCCATTAATTTATTTGATGCTTTGTAACTAATTGCTATGCACTGATCAGGCTGTAACTGGATTTGGCATTTTGCAAGATATATCAGGAAATGAATGATTAAGAATGTACATGGAACTACTCATTCTCATTAATTGCTGAATAACCAACCAATAAAAACCCATTATCAAATCAACCTACTAATCAATCAATCAAAGATAAGAGGAGACTTCTATCAAACTTACTTGTGTCAAAAATAAAAGATTCATCGCTGGCTCCGCCTTCCTGCGTCATCCCACCAAAAATGAGGATCTTGTTGCCATGGGATACGCATCCATGAGCAGCTCGACCAGGTGGGACGTCTCCTTTGCTCTTCACAAGCTTCCACACACCAGTGTCTACAAAGAAAATGAGGAATATACTTTGAACAGGATCCATTTGGTCCAAAGATGCTTATCTCCTTTCTTTGTTTAAGCTTTAATTTTTATGTTTCCATCTACTTTTTTAATCGACTTTGGGTAGGAAATCAACTTGAAGGGCGCCCTGTAAGTGTAATTGGTGTCAAGAATTGTCATTATTGCAAATGTGATTGCTTGTTAAAGGCTCTTGGTTATTTCTTCCTTCCTTTCCTTTTTACCATCTGTAGAGTCTTTCTTTTTTTTCTTCTCCTCTACTTATTTCTCTACTTCCAACATTCTGCTTTAAAATCATCATCCCAAACAACAACCATGCTCAATACCAACTTCTATGTCTGGCCGGGAATGTAAAACAAGGACAGCTAATCATGGAATAATCTAAAGGGTTATTGTGAAGTTCAGATGTTCATTTCCCCCAAATTCCTGCTAGGTTTTAGTGTCTTCAATCTGATACCATTATAATCTACCATTCAAATCACACAGCACTTTCATTCACTCACCTACACTGTACTCGTACATGTCATCAAAGAGGTTACTACCTGACATACCGCCATGCAGGTAAACCTTCCCGTTACACACCGCCATCACATGCCCATGTCTGGCGGCTGGTATTCTCCCGCTTGCAGGGGGCTGCGTCCACTCACCCGTCACTGATTGATATACAAAGAAGAAACATTAACAAGATGTAAAAATAGTAAAAGGGCGAGATCTATATCCCTACCTCAAGTGGCATGAACCCTCCAGTAGAAGCAGGTTACTGCATGACACTGTACTAGAAGTTATCATCATCCATTTAACGGTATAAGTTTACTTTGCTCAATTATTTTCCTTTTCTGTAACAGCATTATTATTATTATTATTATGTATTTGGTGTCGCCTGAGCCTGGGGGGCGAAAAGCGAACTGAATCACTGCAACCCTCGGGTCTCTCCTCCCAGAATAACTGATTGGAATTGTGCTGGTAGACCATTACACAGGGTTTCCCCCTACTCTTATACAAATAGTGCAGAGGGTTCTTAACGCAGAAAGGTGGTTACTCTCCTCTACACGGGGCCTCCATTTAACATTCTATCCAAGCATGAAATATGTCTTGATAAATGGTGGATGATACTGAGGTTTGTCAAAGAAGGAGTAGGAAAGTCAAATTTGACTTTTTATTACTACCTAAACTTTAGAGTTGAAATAATTTGAGTGCACATAAAAATTGTATTTTAAATTTATTGAATCAAGAAAAAACAAGAGCTGTATGTTCAGTTATACGTACTAATTTATTAAATTAAATTTAAGATTTATCTTCATTTCACTGCAGCAATGTTGAAATATAAGCGTGCACATTCTTAAAACATTAAGACACACATTCTACTAAATCAGACACATAACAAGAGGGGAAAAGTCATGATACAGAAAAGAGACACTAAAACCTTTGTCTAACTTCCTTCGTTAAGTCAGCCTAAGACCAAGCTTAAACCCAGCACTTTTGGTTTGAATTTCAGTAGACTAAGGACCTAGAAGTTCATGGTAACCAGGATATGACCCTAAAAGGTCAAACCACAACATTTCCCAATGTAAACTGAAACCATGGAGTATTAATGTACCTGAATCATAGACATGCATCTTTGTATCCGGTACTGGTTCTGATCCTTGCTGACCTCCACCAAAGATGTAGAGTCTGCTGCCATCAAAGGCACTACCTCTACAGGTCCTGGGCGAGGGCGCTATGCCGCTGGTTGGTACCATGCTCCAAGACTTGGTCGCTTTAATTTTTAAAATGGAGAGGGAGAGAACAAGTATTAGAACCTTTACAAACAAAATTTGGGAAAGGGGTAGAAGAATTCAATTTAAATTTAAAAAGTGTAAAACCTTGAGGGTGTTTCACAAAGACCCTAAGTTTAACTTATCTATAAGTTGGACTTAACAATTATGGAAAGCTGTTAGCACCTTTGAAAATAATTTGGGAAAAGTTATTTCAAAAGGTAATAAATGTTGATTCAAATCATTCATATTTTCTACTATCAAGGAGATTTGGACTTAACAATTTCGGAAAGCTGTTAGCACCTTTGAAAATAATTTGGAAAAGTTATTTCAACAGGCATTAAATGTTGATTCAAATCGTTCATATTTTCTATTATCAAGGAGATTTCATGTTCTTGATGTGGAATTATGAAAAGTCAAAAATACTTAAATTTTTGCTTTTAAATATATTTTATTTTAAGGCTACAAATGGCCCTCCATAATGTTTAAGTCCAACTTAGAGTTAAATTTGACTTTTAATAGGATCTTTGTGAAACACCCCCTTGACTGATTAACACAAGTATGTGCATATTTTTTCCCAAAGTTACCATTCAATGACAGTAATTTCTAAAAGTGACAAAGTTTTATTTTTCTGTCAAGATGTATATAAATGTCTAATTAGTCTCCTTGGTTGAGAGAAAAATGTTGATGAAATGCCTTGCTTGAAGACAGAACTGTCTTGTTGGGACTTAAACCAATGATTTTCGAATATCAAGCACATAGATGAGAACAAACAACAACAAAATTAATAGAAAGGGACTGCATATTTACACGAAGCGAAAAACAGTTTCCTACCTAGATCCAAGATCTGGATACAGTTGAGGTTCTTGTCCTGCTGTGCTCCTCCAAAGACGAGGACCTTGTCTGTGTTGCTAGGGGCAACAAAGGATGCATGCTCATAGCGAGCAGTGAAACCAGTCAGTTCTGGCTCATCCCATTCATACTGATCTAAACAATTTGAGAAAACAGAGAGAATGTATAAAACCAGACATGATCTCTTCTCAAAAATCTTATGACAAACTTTGCAGTGACAGAACATAATAGATAACAGATCATCTTACATGATGTAAGTGGAGAAGGAATAAACCTCATATTTTTTCTTCTGGCACCTATATACTGATGATGCCATGATCTAGAGAGCTGCATTTTCAAGAAAGTGTGTAATAAATTGCATGTGAAAAGACTTTTAAAAATATCAAACAGTACTGTCTTTCTCCTTAGATTCAATGACATGTTGGCCCAAATTATACAGGGTTATGACAGGATGATAACAAAAAAGAATGTTTCTATGTTTTGTTTTGTTGTGTTTAATATGATGAATTGAGACTTTAAAAAAAGGAAAAAATTCTAGTCTCATCTGAAGTAGATTTTTACCAAATTCAAGTAGATATGTCTCATCAAACGGTCCATTGGGGTTAGCTCCTCCGATCACAGCCAGCTTGCCGATGCCACCACCTTGTGTTGATGGGATGTGGCAGCAACACTGGCCGACCCTCATGCTGGGATGTTGCCCACGAGCCGACACCACATACCACAGATTCTGTTTGCATAGCCACTCTCCTTTCTCTAGTATTGGATGAAGTTCCATGCTGATGGATCAACTGCTTTATCATTGGAAACAAGAAAATAAGAAAGGTAAATTAAATTGCATTTTAATTTTTAAAGTCAAGAAAAAGACAATTTTCCTCCTGTGCCCTGTCTTTTCCCTACTTAGATCATAGAGTCTAGATCTAATCTACATGTAGGGAAGATTAAGAGTAAAAATAATTATAAGACAGCTAACCTACAAAACTAAAGAGGTGGAAGACATCAATGTATATCGAATGATGAAATTAAATGCTACAAAGAGACTTGTTAGGTGCCATTCAACAGGAAGATCCAGATATCATCTGTGGCTGTGAAAGTCACCTGGAAGGAAGCTACTATACTAGTGAAATCTTCCCAAGGAACTATGACATCTACAGGAAAGATAGGGACAGACATGGGGGAGGAGTGTTTTTTTGGCTTACGCAAAGACCTGCTTGGCATGGAAGAGGAAAGCCTCCAAACAGATTGTAAATTGATCTGGGTGAAGATCTTCTTTGCTGGAAAACAACCACTCTTTGTCGGGTCTATGTACAGACCAACAGATCGGGACACAAAGCCTCTGGAAGAACTGGATAAAGCCCTAAAGAAGCTAACCACCAAGAACAGGCTACCTTATATCATTTTAGCAGGCGACTTCAACACACCAGATATCGACTGGAAGACCAACTCGGTTAAAAGGAAGCCTCAGTATGGCATGGAACTTAACCAGCTCCTCTTAGATACGGCAAACGATAACATGCTAACTCAAGTCCAGCACAAACCAACAAGGGAAGGCAACGTACTTGATTTATGTTTCACCACCCTACCTGACCAGATAAAACAAGTGGACACAGCTCCAGGCATATCTGACCATAATGTGGTAAATGTAGAGATGGACACAGCAGTCAAGTATAGTCGAAAACAGCCAAGGACTGTGTATCACTATAATAAAGGCGACATGAACGGAGTCAGACAAGAACTTGAAGACTTCAAAGAATCATTTCTTGAATCTGAGTCTATAACAAGGGGTGTTGAAGACAATTGGAGCCAGCTGAAGAATGCAGTTTTTAATGCCATGGACAAATTCATCTTCCTGGCAGCATGTACCTTGGATAACCAGTACCATCAAGAGAATGATCAGAAAGAAGAAGAGGGCATGGAATAAAGCTAAGAAATCAGAGCTTGAGAAAAACTGGGATAAATTCAGAGAAATCAGGAAAGCAATAAAAGCCAAGATGAGGAAATCCCATGAAGAATATGTGAGTGGTATTCTAGAGAACTCACTGAAAGAGAAACCTAAGAAATTTTGGTCTTTCATCAGCAGCCTCAAGAAAGACGCCAATGGAATACCAACTTTGAAAACAGATCAAGGACCAGCGACAGACAGCAAGATCAAGGCAACAGCACTGAACCAGCAGTATCAGTCAGTATTCACAAAGGAAGATACTAACCACGTCCCAACCAAGGGCACCAGTCAACATCCATCTATGCCATGCATCGAGTTTAATACTGATGGAATCAAAAAGCTGTTGGAGAACCTAAACCCAGGGAAAGCTCCGGGACCAGACCAGGTACCAATACGCATTCTGAGAGAAGCTGCACAACAGATAGCTACCGTTCTTCAGGTCATCGTTACACAATCCTATGTAAATGGAACCTTGCCTCAGGATTGGCTCACGGCAAACATCGTAGCCATCTACAAAAAGGGTAATAGAAGCCGCCCAGTGAATTACCGCCCAGTGTCCTTGACGTGTGTAACAACTAAACTGATGGAACATATTATCTTCCACTCAATCATGGATCACCTGGAATTGCACACTCTACTCCAACATTACCAACATGGATTTCGGAAACAACATTCCACCGAGTCGCAGCTTGCTATAACAGTCGAAGAAATAGCGAGGGCTCTGGACCATCACCACCAGATTGACATGCTGATACTTGACTTCTCCAAAGCTTTCGACACGGTACCACATCAGCGCTTACTGGGGAAAATAGATCACTACGGCATCCGAGACAACACCAAGAACTGGATAAAGACCTGGCTGACTGCACAGACACAACGAGTAGTTGTTGATGAAGCAGCATCGGAAACCATAGATGTTGAATCAGGGGTGCCACAGGGGACCATTTTAGGGCCACTGATGTTCCTACTTTACACCAATGATATTGGAGAGGACATAAGCTCAACCATCAAGCTCTTTGCCGATGATTGCCTCCTGTTCAGAAAGATCGACAAAGATGAGGATGCCCAGGATCTACAGAAAGACCTTCAAAAGCTGCACAAATGGACTGAAAAGTGGCAGATGCTATTCGATGCGAAGAAGTGCTACAGCATGAAAATTCATCGCAAGCAGAAACCCATCATCCTTAACTACACCATGGGAGATGAGGTGCTCGCCGCTGTTTCCAGCCAGTCCTACTTGGGGATGGAGATCCATGAAAAACTTAGCTGGAAACATCACATCAAGGCAGTCGCAGCCAAAGCCAACAGAACACTTGGATTCATTCGAAGAAACCTCAGCCTATGCTCATCTGCCATCAAGAAACAGGCATACACAACACTAGTCAGATCACAACTAGAATATGGGGCAGCTATATGGGATCCATATCGGCAAAACCTGATACATTTGTAGATAGCCTTGAGAAAGTTCAGAGGAGGGGGATACGCTTCATCACAGGGAATCAAAGCCGAGAAGACAGCATCAAGGCTATGCGATTGAACATCGGACTCCCAACTCTACAAGAGCGACAACTGGAATCACGTCTAGCCATGATGTACAAGATCCTCCACCACCAGATAGCCATCCCTCTTCCAGATTACATCTCACAGAAAGGCAGAGCTACAAGAAGTCAACATCATCTTCGTTTCACCAGATTTGGTACATCCTCCGATTCTTACAAATACAGCTTCTTTCCTCACACCATGAAAGACTGGGATGAGCTTCCTACAAATATCATTGAGCTGCCCACATTGAAGCAGTTCAAGGAAGCCATCAGCTGCAAATAGTCACACTCACAGCATCATCATTATTTTTATCATTTTACTTGCACCATAAACATGTATATATTTCGGCGCAAAAGTCACACAAGCCGTCCACCGTCTGCAGAAGATCACCCTTGTCTAGATGCTGAACAGGCTTTGACAAGTAGCAGAATAAAAGTAGAAGTAGAAGTACCATCAGCACCAAATTTCACCTTACTCAGACGGTCAAAATCCCCACACGTCGCGACAAGACCTTGGACTTATTCTTTACCACCAACCCCACTCTTGTGACTCATGTGAGAACTCTACCAAAGTTGGGTGATCATGAAGTAGTTGAAATCTTATGTGATGTAAAACCACGTAGAAAGCTCCCACCGAAGCAAAAGATCTTCCAGTACACAAAAGGAGATTTTATATCTGTGCGTGAAAGCTTAGTTTCCTTTGGGAAAACCACGATTGATAACTTAAACCAAAAATCTGTTCAAGAAAATTGGATTAACCTCACTGAGCACATTACGACTTTGATGAACAAGCATATCCCCACAAAGATGACTTCAAGCAGACACAACTTACCCTGGTTCAATGGCAGGATTAGACGAATGAGACGCAAACTTCAGAAACTGTATAACAAACAAAAAAGGACCCAACTTGAAAGCGACGAACTAGCCTTCAAAGCCCACAGAACTAACTACAAAAAAGAGCTTCGACATGCTCAAGGCGACTATATTAAAAACACTATGTCTGGAAACTTGCACCAAAACACCAAACAATTTTGGAAAATTGTTAAATCAAAACGTATTGACAACGGAGGTGTCCCTCCATTGTCTACCAACGACGGGAATACAACTGACGACAGCCAAGAAAAAGCAGAAATTTTGAATAGCTACTTTAAATCAGTTTATACACAAGAGGACCTTGAAAATATCCCTGATATGTCTGGAGATCTCCATCAGGAAATGCCTTCCATCACAATCACACCAGAAGGTGTGAATAAGCTTCTGTCCGACTTAAAACCCAATAAAGCATCTGGACCTGATCAACTGCCAGCTAGATTCCTCAAAGAGTGTGCCAAGGAGCTGGCTCCCATTTTATCAGCAATCTTTAACCAAAGCCTTAACTCAGGTGATCTACCGTCTGACTGGCTTATGTCCCACATCACACCTATCTTCAAAAAGGGCAACAAAAACTCACCCGGCAACTATAGACTGATCGCACTAACCTCAATCTGCTGTAAGATCTTTGAACATATCCTTACTAGCAATATCATGTCACATCTAGATCGACTTGATATTCTTGTGGACTCTCAACACGGCTTTCGTAAAAGAAGGGGGTGTGATACTCAACTAGTATCTACAATCAGCAACATCGCAAAATACTTTGATATAAATAAGCAAGTCGATGCTGTTCTATTGGACTTCTCAAAAGCGTTTGATCGCGTTCCGCATACACGACTACTCAAGAAGCTCCACCACTACGGGATTAGAGGAAAAGAACTTGGCTGGATTAAAACCTTTCTAACACAAAGAAAACAACGAGTAACACTTGATGGGAAACTGTCTTCAGCCGCAGAGGTTACATCAAGTGTCCCCCAGGGTACTGTCATCGGCCCTCTGTGCTTCTTAATCTACATTAACAACATGCCTGACTGTATCTCCAAAGGTACAAAGATACGTTTATTCGCTGACGATGCATTAATCTACCGGGAAATAAATTCGGAAATGGACCCCCAAACTCTTCAAAAGGATCTCGACGCCCTCTCCAAATGGGGCTCCGACTGGCAGATGGCTTTTAACACGGACAAATGCTTTACCATGCATTTCACATCAAAGAAATCTCCAAACATTACCCCCTATAAACTATGTAATAACTCTCTACAGGTGACTTCTAGCCACCCCTACTTGGGCATCACCTTCAGCAGCGATCTAAAATGGAACTCGCACATTAACAACATCACCAAGAGCTCTAAAAAGGTACTGGGAGTCATCCGACGCAACTTCAAAGCATGTACTGTTGACGTCAAATCACGACTTTACTTATCACTCGTACAACCCAAACTAGAGTACGGCACGACTGCATGGTACCCTAGCACACAAAAAGAAAAACATCAGCTTGACGTGGTCCAAAGAGCTGCTGCAAGAATGTGCCTCACTGACTACTCAAGAGAATCCAGCGTGACAGCCATGATAACCTCTCTCCAGTGGACTGACCTCGAGACCAGACGAAAGATTGCCCGACTCAATATGATGTACAAAATCAACGCAAACCTCGTAGACGTTGACTGGATTCCCTACTTAACCAGACCATCTCGCCAACTTAGACGCACACACCCATCATCCTTCCAGAGACCTAGAACCAACACAACAATTTACTCAAATAGCTTCTTCCCATGGACTGTTAAATATTGGAACGACCTGCCTCATGACATTCTAAAGTTAGACGCCCCAAACATAGTCTAGACATTTTTAAGAAAAGGCTCTTCGATTTTGTCACAAACACCAATCAGAAATAATTCCACCAGGTCAACCCCCAGGTCAACCCTCTGACGCGATGCGGGATCCCGCTTTGTCGGAGTACAATCCAGAACCAGAACCAGAACCAGAAGTACTCTGCAGAGTGAATGACGTCAGTAGGCCTAAGCCTAAGCCCAGGCTTACACGAAAACCAACGCTTGGGACTGAATATTTCACCATTCTGCAAATACAGAGCGATTTCAATACTTTAAGCTGATTTTATAACTCTAGTTTTACGAGAACTAGTAAACAAAAATAGTTACCTACTATTCTCGTCAACTTTAAATGCTAAAAAGAGTTGTATCTACGTCTAAATGGTAGAATAAAAAGCAAAGTTCCAAAATATTCACCTCGGCAACAATCAACAACTTTACGTTGCTAATCAAAAGATTAAAATTTAGAGCTTTAATCAATTTAAACCATAAATGTTAGTAAATAAAACACTTAAATAAATTAAATATCTAAATTTATATTTTTGTCACTTTGAATATTCTTTTTTCAATGTATATTGACAATAATAATCACTGCTAAAAAATGATATTTGCGCAATCTTCAAAGCCTGAAACAGTACTGCGTGCGGATCCTGCGTGCCATGCCATGTGTCTAGCGTGACTTTGACAAGAAAAGTGATGAATTAACCCAATTTCTCCGTTATTTCAAACTGAAGTGTGCTGCATAGCCTTAAAAATGGTAAATATTCGTAATATTTCTTCATCATTATTCTTTTTCTTACCTGTAATTTAGATGAATTTGTATGTATGTAACAATTTCGCCCTGTTCTGTAGCATGCCATGTGTAGTGTTGTTGATGTGGTCCCCCGTATTGAAATTGGCGTGATGAAAATGATTTTTGGCATGATGATCGATGGGCTCCGAAATGACTTTTGAAATATGACTTAAGATTGAGAACACCCATGTATCAATCTGTATTGGAATGTAACATGATTAATGTAGTAATTATATGTCATTAAAGGTCAATGTTATTGATCAGATTTTATTTTTGAATTGTTGAAACTGAACTTCCAAAGCTGGCAGCGCGAATTTGAGAATGAGAGCCAACAAATAAAATTAATTGAAACACAAAAGAAGGGGGGGGGGGGAAATCAATTAATCAACAACCCAAAAGGAAACAAAACATTAATGCTATTAACAGTAGGGGTACCAAGGATCGTCCGCTTAAACAAGGATATCTTTGTAAACGTGGACAAAACGTGTCCTACAAAATAAGGATCATCCTTCTTTTTTGGCGCTCTGCGGTGTAGGTTAACCGATTTGCGCGCTGGCAGTGCAAGAATAGGATTCTGCGTTATAATATACCCCCAGTTCACTGTCTACTTTTATGAGTTGTCCGTCTTCCCGAGGATATATCGTTCATGTAATTTTCTGATCAAATGCACTTTATTTATCTATTTTGTTAGAAGCTTCCCAATCTTCCATTCCTTTCTCATCCAGATTTGTCTCAACTGTCCCTTTCCTTCTAAATCTAAAAAGCTCTTTAGATTTAGAAGGAAAGGGACAGTTGAGACAAATCTGGATGAGAAAGGAATGGAAGATTGGGAAGCTTCTAACAGAATAAATAAAAATAAAGTGCATTTGATCAGAAAATTAGGAAAGACACAAAGGAGAGGAAACAAAATACTGAGAAGTAAAGGAAAATGCACCTGAGAAGTAAACTAATATTGAGAAGAGGATGGAGGAAACGGAATAGATGTGAGGTGGAAAACACAAAAAGAAAATGGCGTAAGAAAAGAGGGGTGAGCATCAACAAGGAAAAGGCAAAGAAAGTGAAGAAAGATGAAAGGAATTGTATAGAAAATAGTGGCAGACTGAAACAAGAAAAAACATAAAGCAGCTAAACTGGAGACTAAGACTAGAGAAAAGAGGCAAAGTGAGGGGGACTTTAAAGTGAAATGAAAGGAGGATGCAATGAAGATGTGTAGAGAAATAGTGAAGGGAAATGGCATGAGAAAGAACAAGATAAAGAGTTAGCTGAATGAAGAAAAAAATCAAGAAAAGAAAAAAGAAATGCAAAACAAAAAACCAGAACTGACAGAAGAAGCATGTTGGTAGAGAGAAGATTAGGATCTAGACATGAGAAAGTCAGAACAAGAAGAACAATAGAAGAAGAAAGAAATGATTAAAGTTTATGGAAGAATTTTCTGCTGAGGACCAAAGGCTTCATGTACACCAGGAATTTCAAACAAATGTTTATGGGTCTGCATTTCAGATGTAACAGGACTCCACAAAACTGTGCAAGCCACTACCATAAATTTTTTAGTATTTTACAGGGTGTTTTTTTACAGCTACAAAAATGTACTGGTGCTATGGGCAATAACATGTAGTATTTAAAAGTTGATCAAAAATATTAAAAGAAAAATCAACTTGACGCAATATCCCTTTCATACAAGTCCCAAAATAAGTACAAGTACATTTAATCATCAAAATGATATATTTCATTCAGTTGCATATTATGTTCTTTTTCCTCTCAGGCTATGATGGTGCTATACGAACATGCATCAGGCTACGGCTTGTTTGCAATCAAAGAATTTGAGGAGGTCTCTGTTCTCCATCACCAAGTTCAAGAATCTGTGACAGACTTTGGAAAGTTTGCCTCACTGGTCAAACTACAGGCCTTTTCACCTTTCAAATCTGGGATCAACGCCCTCGAAAATATCAACAGCATCTCAGAAGGTACAGTACAATAGTTACAACTCTGATTGAAAAATGCTGTCACACAATATTTACATCCAAGTAGTTTTATGTGAAACGAAAGAGTGACCAGCTATGTATCTTTCCAAATCTCATTTTCGTAAGGAGCAAGTACAATATTTCGATTTGAAATCATGTCCTTGCAATTTTTTTTACTAAATCAAAAAATACATGTATAAATATGAAAGACAGAAGTCGCTGATTATTTTCCTCTTGTGGTTTGCTCATTACCACTTGTTTCTGAGTCCATGAATTTTTTGTAAAAACATTTTTGTTGTATCCCCCAATTTTTTTCCATACAACACTGACAAATTCAGAATAATAGTTTTGCAGTAGAAAGAGGAACTTCTCATACTTATTATCTAACTACTATTCATGTGTTTTCATGAAATGCATTACAGTATATCTACATCCAAGTTTACACCAAGAACTTTTAAAGTAAAAACAAAAAAATAAAGAAAATAAGATCTATGTCATGAATAATTGTAATTTATCATTGAATTATAAACTTTCTGCAACCAGAAATCACATTTTTAATTGGATCAATGTTTAAAAAAATTAGTATTGCCCCATTTGAAGGAGGAAAGCTTTAACCTTAATACATTGTTATTCCTTTCATTGACTCCCAGGTGTGATGACAGAAGACCTGAAGCTCTTTATGGAGACCAACATGCCAGAGAGTGCTAAGAAAAAGAAGAAGATCACTTTGGGTGTGGCCGATTCGAAGATAGGAGCGTCCATCCAGGAGGAACTAGGCATTCCTTGTCAGACAGGAGGGGTCTTTCAGGAGATCGGAAGAGGTAAAAGTTTCTTCTTCTTCTTCTTCTTCTTGTCAGGCACCTCGAGTAACCAGTTGCACTATATCAAGACAAAAAGGGTTGAGGCTGAGGCCACTTTCACTATGAACATGACGGACAAAGAAAGCGGACAAAATATCCATTTCCTCATTCTACCCTCAACAATTGCTATGGTAGACAATGGAACATCCCTTCACTGCCATTATGTAAGAATGTGTAGAATAGGTGATTATGCATGTGACACCTGTTCTACAGATTTTTACATAATAGCAGTGAAGGGATGTTCCATTGTCTACCATAGCAATTGTTGAGGGTAGAACGAGGAACTGGATATTTTGTCCGCTTTCTTTGTCCATCATATTCATAGTGTTTGCTTCTGAAATTTGAAGAGTCTCATTTGTGCAAAAGAAGATCCATAGCACAATTTTTATATAAGTATGAAATGCATGAAGTATTCTGGGCATGATGACAAGCTATAAAAATTGCCTTCAAAGCCGTCCACACATACTTCATGCTCATTCATGAATGGGTATCATATATAGAAGCTGGTAAAATATTCTTGAGAAAATAAAGCTTCAAATACATTTTGTCCCACACCTACATGTACATGTACATGTAGGTTATGACTGCAATACTGGATTGTCTTTGTGTTAGGCATTAGTCCAGTTTCCAATGGACCTATTTGTATCCGATTACCCCTTTTATCTTGGATTGGCATCATGCCTGGTCACAATGTACATGTACATGTATGTACAAGTTATGAAGGTTCTGTATGTGAATAAATGTAGACATTGACAACTCACATTACTAGAGAATTTATTGTGGCTCAAATATCAAATTAGAGACCAAATATTCTTTTACTATTAATGTATTCATATTCATAACTTGATTCCACAGATTTGATGCAAGCTTCCAAATTTTCCTTTGTGATGGGTTACAATGTGCAAAATGTGAAGTATAAATTCTGATTCTCTTATACGAGAATGTCAAATATCTAACCAAGATGATTGTGTTTATTGCCAGGTCTGAGATACCACTTCCATCGACTGGTCAAGGGGCTGACCGCACAGTCTGAAGCCAAAGCACAGCTCGGTCTGGGTCACAGCTACTCAAGGGCCAAGGTCAAGTTCAACGTGAACAGAGCAGATAACATGATCATCCAATCCATCTGTTTACTTGACCAACTGGACAAGGATATCAATACATTCTCTATGAGGATAAAGTGAGTAGTGTGAAGATGAAATTTGTTGTGATACATTCATTTTTATGGATTACATGTTAAAATAAATAGTATCGTACTGAGGATGCAAGTTTCCAGGCTGTTGCGATATATTTTTTAACCTGTCATTTACATGTTTCAGGTCTATTTAGGTCTTTTTAGACTTTTTAGAAAATCAAATCTAATTAGATATGAATTAAACCCTCCTTTTCTTGGCATCTCTGAAATTCCCCCCATATTTTTGAGATGAATGCAACCAGGAGGAAGATAAACATGATGAACCTTCGGTGTCAGGGGTCTTATGCCCTGGTTCCATCCTCTAGCATCATTACAGGGTTTTATAATTAAACCTAGAATACTTGACGCAGACATTTTTTTGCAGGGGGGGGGGGGGGTGCAAGATCACTACAAAAGTATGAATGTTTACAATTTTTGTGATTTCTTTTTGTTTTAATGTTACCTTCATTTATGACATACCCCTTTTTAGACTGTTAATTCTTCTTAAGTGGTGTGCAAACAAATTTCACTTTGATTTAATTGTAGAAAAACAAATGGTAAACAAAGTATACAACAATAGAGGTATATTGATTTATGCATAATTACACAACTCTAAATGATGTTTATTTCAACTCATCTCCAATTCTTTCAAACCCCAACAGAGAGTGGTACTCCTACCACTTCCCAGAACTCGTCAAGGTTGTGCCTGATAGCGCCCTCTACGCCAAGTGCGCACACTACATCAAGAACCGCAAGGAGCTTAGCGAGGATTCGCTTGAGCGGCTCGAGGAAATAACCATGGACAGTGCCAAGGCTCAAGCCATCCTGGATGCATCACGCTCATCAATGGGTCAGTATAGAATCACCCCTTGACCATCTGCACATGAGAGCTAGGGGGGCGTTTTTACAAAACTTGTCGTCAGTGACAAATGACAGTTTTTCTTATAAGCTACTGAAATCCTTGCTTCTGATTGGTTATCAGCAGATTTGTCACTGATTTTTTTGTCATTTGTCATTGAAAAAGGCTTTGTGAAACGGGTCGCTGGTCTTGTTTTGAATTCATGATTAACAAACAAGATATTGCTTTGTTTTATTCACTGTGTCTATGTCTGTGTGATGACCTAATGGAGTGTAAAGTTAACATCATTTTTTTGTAATAAGTGATTCAAATTCATTGAAGTTAATGCTCTTTGTAATATTTTATGGGTGTTATCATGTAATTGTTATTGTTATATAGGTACTACATGTACTATTTTGTTGCTAATTCCAAGTGAAATGGAGAGCGTAAAAATGGTAGTGAATGTATTTTTGTAAGTTATTTTTAAGGTATAACTGACCCTTCCACTGATTTTACAAACACCTTTTGTTGATGGTATTAGAATCTTCAATTCCATTGTAACTCATACGCTTGTCAGGTAGATGTAGCGTCTATTGAACTTAATTAGATGTGAATTAAACCTCCTTTTCTTGGCATCTCTGAACTCTCCCCATGTTTATGAGATGAATGCAACCAGGAGGAAGATAAACATGATGAACCTTCGGTGTCAGGGTCTTTATGCCCTGGTCCCATCCTCTAGCATCATTACAGGGTATTATTTATTGTCTGTGGTTATTTGACGAAATATGCCAATCGCCTATTTATGCATATTATATGTGTTTTCTTCCCTGAAGAAATGTTCTTTTTCTAACCCAATTCACTTTTCACCATGTCCAACATGCATCCCCTTTAGGTATGGACATTTCACCCATCGACCTGATCAACATCGAGAGGTTCGCTGTCAGGGTCATTGCACTAGTGGACTATCGTAAGAGCCTACACACATACCTGCAGGACAAGATGCACGCTGTGGCTCCAAACCTATCGGCCCTCATCGGTGAACAGGTGTGTAGATGTTGCTAATTTGCATGCTTTAACCCTTACTGTACTGGGCTATTTTGAGCACCCACTGACTGGGGGGGGGGGGCCTGGGAGGCCCCCCCCCCCCCCCCTATGATCTCGGCCGTCGATTGTCCGATGAACACGAAAATTTGCATGTTTGTAGATATTTACGTAAGGAACAAGATGGTATAATTAGTTTTTTCCGAATATGCAAATTTTTTGCCTAATTAATTATGCAAAATGCGCTAATTTTATGCATTTTACAGAAAACGTGTCAAACTCCACTTTTTGAATGTTGAAACTCATTATTCATATGAAACTTCTTTTCTAACACAAAAAAATTATTTTAATGTAATTAATAATGATAATTTATGCAAATTTTGATGGATTTTCAATTTTTGTTTTGTTTTTTTGATGACATGCGCATACTAATTGTTATGTAACGCCTTACAGGTATATCCGATTTCGACGAAAATGGTATCAAAATGTGCGTAAGACTTGAGGGAAAAAAGTCATGAAACAACAATTCAAAATTCCAAGTGGTTCCGGCGCAATCTTCGAAAATGTCGAGGGGGGGGCCTCCCAGGCCCCCCCCCCCCCCCCCCCCCAGTACAGTAAGGGTTAAGGATGATATGACATTTGCTTGAAAATTAAGGAAATTAAATCGATCCAACAATACCTCACAAGATTTTATTGACGTTGGTGACTTCTTTTTTTTTCTTTCTGGTTTTCCATTGCCAGGATCATTGGTGGGGTCAAATAGGCCTACCCTGTTTTTAATCCAGATAACATTCTATCCACCTGGAGTGAGGAATTTTGAATATACATGCAAGAGATGGAGTACTTCTAGAAGAGTTCTGAGAAATAGAAATCAAAAGCTTTGAAAATCAGAAGTTGTTGAGCTAAACAATAGCTATCGACTTGATGACATTATTTTATGTGGAGTACACATGTTCACAATGACTTTGAATTAATTGACCATGGCTCATCACTTCGCTATATAGGTGAACTGATCCGGTCCACATGTTATGTTGTCACCGTAATTGTGATAAATTTGAATTTGGTGCTCATCATTCTCACATGCCGGTAGCTTCGTTTGATGTTCAAGACATTTATTTCCTGTCAACATTTCAAGATTAAATCCTCCTTTTCTTGGCATCTCTGAACTCTCCCCATGTTTATGAGATGAATGCAACCAGGAGGAAGATAAACATGATGAACCTTCGGTGTCGGGGTTCTTATGCCCTGGTCCCATCCTCTAGCATCATTACAGGGTTTTATTTATGGTCTGTTGTTTTAATTTACGTTTGTGCAATACTGAAAGGGGAAAATATTTTGTATTCCTTTATATTCTACATTCATTCATATTTCCATTGATATAAAGTTGTATTTTCATTGGTTAGGGTCTTTAACTAATTAGATGAATGTATTCTTAATGTTTCACAGGTTGGTGCTCGTCTGATCTCACATGCCGGAAGTCTGACCAATCTAGCCAAGTACCCGGCATCTACTGTACAGATCCTTGGAGCTGAGAAGGCCCTCTTCAGGTAACCACTTTCAATCTCAACTCAATCTCAACTCAACTCAAACTCAATCTCATCTCAACTGTAGAACCATCATACTTATAGCTGTTCTCTCTCATCCTTTCTTTTGTCTAAGTCCGTTTTACAGCATCTGTATCCTCTACATCATTTCCTGATACATGTAGACTTGAACTATCAGCTGCTAGCTTTTTTGCTTGTTTTTCATGACAATTTCTGTCATTTCTGTCAACATTTTAAGATGAAAACCTCCTTTTCTTGGCATCTCTGAACTCTCCCCATGTTTATGAGATGAATGCAACCAGGAGGAAGATAAACATGATGAACCTTCGGTGTCAGGGGTCTTATGCCCTGGTCCCATCCTCTAGCATCATTACAGGGTTTTATTTATGGTCTGTGTTGTTTATATTACACATTACGTTTTTATGAGACAGTGAGAAGGTTCTTGAGTTAGCTCAAGTAATTAGCAATGAAATAGACTACTGCTGTTAGATCTGTCTGCAAGTAGTATTACTACGAACTTCAATATTTTTGTTGACTGCACATGGTGTGTGCAGGTATACATGTTCACCAAAAAACAGTATTTGATAAGTCAATTATGTAATGATATTTCTCAAGCTTCTGTCAAGTATAAGTCTAAACGTTGATAGCACCACCTTGTGGTGATATGTCAGACATGCACCACAAGAGAAATACATCTACTGTATGGATGCTACAGATGGAATGTCAAGTACCGATAACTATGTCTCGACTAATAAAGTTTCTATAAGCTTTAATATAATTGGGATGTTGAGCTTAATCATTGCAATTTAGATGACTGTAAGTCACACTGCTGGCTAGTCTGTATGTAGGGAGATACACATTTGGACAAAAGGCTATGCTTATGAAATTCACTTGTGTTACTCATTTTATCATCAATAGTTTTTCTAAATTCCTAATTCATTGCCCTCTCCAGGAAAACTTATACTGAAAGATCTACTTTTCCCATTATTTTCTATTGAGCTAGGTCCAACATGCAACCATTTACCAAGTTTTCTCTATGCACTGAAAGTTCGACAAGACCAAGTGAGAGTCATAATTCATTAGGCATACTTGAACTGTGTATTTGGCACTGATAAAGCTTTTTTGAAATCTGTTTGACCTTGAGCAAGTAGATAGTTTCTCTGAAAATTAGTATAAAATGGAATACCGGGCCTTGTTATCAACTTTCAAATTCGAAGATAACAGCATCATTTTGTTTCCTTTTTCTTTTTTTCTTCTATATCCCAGAGCTCTGAAGACTCGTGGCAACACCCCAAAGTATGGTCTCATCTTCCATTCCACCTTCATCGGCAGGGCAGCTCAGAAGAACAAAGGTCGCATCTCTCGTTACCTTGCCAACAAGTGCTCCATGGCCTCTAGGATAGACTGTTTCTCAGGTGAGTTCCAAGCAAACTAGGTCCAGGGAGGTGTTTCACAAAGATCCTAAGTTGAACTTATCTATAAGTTGGACTTCACAACTATGGAAAGCATAAAAGGCATAAAATGTTGATTCATATCATTCATATTTTCTATTACAAGGAGATTTCATGTTTTTGATGTGGAATTTATAAAAAGTCTAAAATACTTGAATTTTTCCTTTTGAATGTAATTTATTTTAAGGCTACAAATGGCTCTCCATAATGGTTAAGTCCAACTTAGAGTTAAGTTTGACTTAGGATCTTTGTGAAACACCCCCCTGTAATATCATGTATTTTGTGTCATCAGTGCCTGGGAGGAGAAAAGCGGACTTCCTCATGCACTGTGACCCTCGAGTCTGTCCTCCAGGTAGAAGTGATTGGGGTGTGCAGGTGGTGGACCACTACACCAGAGCTTTCTCCTACCCTTGTACAAAGCGTAATGTGGGTTCTTGATGTGCATAGGTGATCAATCTCCTATGCAAGGGGTTTCTATTCGATGTGCTATAGACTTGTAGGCATGGTACAAGTGCCATTTTCATATACAAATATCTTTATGTGATTAATGTAACTGATTCAGACATATTCGTAGTGTTCATAAAACCTAGAACACTGTATAATTCATAGCATACACTTTCAAATTAGCAAATTTACTCATTTCCCCCAGTAGACTGTATAAAAGGATTATAAAAACCGTTTCCTTACGGTTTTTTGAACTTTTTAATTTCCCATCATAAACATCTCGATAATCAAACAGGCGGTCGGCTTGTAAAAGTTATGGGATTCCTGACTGACCTAAAGGTTTATAATTATCATTGCAGCATGAGCTAAATCCAGGATTTTGTATTAGAATCTGAGACAAAGATACCCAATGCCTTTAATTGTTCTCTTTGCAGACATACCCAACTCTGTGTTTGGTGAGAAGCTGAAGGATCAAGTAGAAGAGAGACTGTCATTCTACGAGACTGGAACGGCTCCTCGTAAGAACATTGATGTCATGCAGGAAGCCATTGGTCAGGTGAGTTGGGTTCAGAGGGTTATGTTTCGTGTTTTAGAATTAGTTGTTGTGGGGGGAAGAAAAAAATTGTTATAATTTTGATTGCATAAAGATGCATTTTTAAAGCCTATTTGCACTAGTTTGGCCAGGAGGGATTAACCTCCCTGCATGGTCACTGACAGGTGGTTATGTCATCAAATCAGCTCTCAATTAATATAAGAAAAAGGGGGCCATAGGGGATCAACGGGTACCACTTAGGCATTGTTGGCTATTTGTTGGCTACAATTAGTGCAGTCCCGCTTTAAGATTAATCATGTCAAAGATGTTGAATGCACAGAACAATGTTGCTCAATCAGGGGGTTTCTATGTGCATTGCATCACAGTTTGCTCATAACAGTTCAGATCTTTTTTAAGTCTGTGGGTGGTAAACTCAGTACGTTAACTAGTCAGCTGTAAAAGTTCCTGGAACTTTTTGTCTCCCCGAATGCATATGAACCTACCCTAACATTTCTCATACTTACTTCTTTCTCAATTTTTTTGACAGGTCAAAGAAGTAGAAGCAGAATTGGCCCGCAAGAAGAAGAAAGAGAAGAAGAAGAAGAGGAAATCATCCGAGATGCAAGAAGCGCCTCCTGCAGAAGAAGAAGAGATGGAGACAGAAACACCCAAGAAGAAGAAAAAGAAGGAGGTAGAAGTAGAGCCAGAGTCTGAAGCCGAGGAGATGGAGACAGAGACACCCAAGAAGAAGAAGAAAAAGAAGGAGCAAGCAGAGGAAGAGGAAGAAGTGGAAGATACGCCAAAGAAGAAGAAGAAAAAGAAGAAGAGTCTTGGGGGAGAGGAGTCAAATGGGCATGTAGAACCCGAAGAAGAAGAAGTGACGGTCGTCAAAAAGAAGAAGAAGAAGAAGAGTCTTCCAGAATAAGGGCTCCATGTCATCATTCAATTTTTGTATAATTAATCTTAAAGCTTTTATGTATTTTTATGTCTTTTAACTTTAGTACAAATCTTCTCTTTTTTGTAATTCATCACGTCTCCCCATTTGTTAACAGGAAAATACAGCTTTATGGTTTATTTTTATTTTTCTGCAGTTTTGATTTAAATGGTTGAACTCAACTTTCGATATGCCATGTCTGCTTGTTTGCAGATAATCTCAAATTTACTTACAACGATTTATTTCAAAACTAACTTTTTGTATAGCTCTTGATATTTGCTGCTATATGGAATTGTGTTTTTAAATAATTCAATTTTGTGTAATGAAACCAAACGAAAGTTGCCTCATAAATCATGTTCATTTCAATTCTGCTGTTTCCCATGGTGAGAAAATCCACTTCAAACAACATTGAAGCTCAAGATCATTGCAATATATCTTTGATCAGCCCAAATAATATACTTTATACGTATATGTAGCTATTTTAGAAGGAAAGATTAAAATGTTGAATGGGATTTTTTTTTTCTTGATACATAATGTTCTTATCATGTTCTTTTTTTTAACATTGACCAATTTTCTGATTATGTAAGAAGGTAAAATATTTTGTGGCAAAAAAAAATAAAAAAATCAGCAAAAAAAAGTCCAGATGTAAATACATGTAGATAATGGCATTTTATTCATTGTGGTATATAACCTCATGATGGGAAATAATTATTCCTTTTATCTTTACTTTTTGGTTTATTTTAGCTCCAATCATGCACACAGTATAGATGCATGCATGTTATCGTTAATTGGCTATATTTTTGTGATCAATATTTGTCACCAAATACAGGAAATCTATTTCATGCTTTAAACAAATTATTAACCAGTATATGGAGACCTTCAATTACCTCAGGAAAGTATTTAAAAAATTAAAACCATGAACGTCAGAAGAAGAAAAAAAAATCGCTCCTAAACCTGGGGGATATCTTTCACTTAATCTGTAAATACCTCTCCAAGAAGAATCGACCCACTAACTTCATGAATAAACTTACCAGTTCATTATATTAATACACTGTTGCCTCATGATTCATTACTTTGAGAGTGAAATAGAGGATGTACCGAAGCAGCCATTAGATTAATTTGTGTGGGAGAGAAAGAGAGAGAGAGAGAGACAAAGAGGGAGAGAGAGATATTTTAATGTATCTTGGGATGAAATGCTTTTAAGAAGTAGTAGAGTTTACAGTATATATAATATATACATGGACTTCTCTCCTCGCTCTTCCTCTTTCTCTCTCCTTCCCCTCCTCTGTCTCTCTCCTTTCTCCTCTTCTTTATCTCTCTTTCTTTGGCCTCCCCATCTCCTTATTTCTCTTTCTCTCCCACTCACTTTCAGCTGCCGTTCTGACCTACTCTTTATTCTTTGATTCCCTTCTTACCCTCTCTCAATTGATACCATCTTCAATCCCTCTGTATACCGAGAGTTCTCATGTACACTACATGTACTGACTACTTTTTCCCCATTGCCTCAATTCCATCTCGCATGATCACTGAATACAGAATGTATATACCAAGAAAAGTATATACCAAGAAAAGAATATGCCAAGACAACATTCCATAGTGTTTTTTTTACTGTTTATTATTTGCATTATTATCATCTCCTACCACTCCTCCATGCACATAAACGACGACGGTGTCAACAAATGAAACAATATCCCATACTGTATCACACCGACCAACAAATCATTTCATTGGAAACAAAATAATCATTTCACAAAATTCATCTCAATATTCCAAGACAATATGAGTAGTATCAATACATGATTTGCTGAGAACTAGAAGGCATTTAATTCTAAAAAAATGATACAGGTTAACACCTCTCTAGCTCTCGGCATACAATATTATTATTACAAAATGAGCAATATTAGCACAATACAAATTCAAGTTCATACATATTCCATGGATGACCTCAAAAACATTTTAAGACAAATGAGAGAAACAATAGCAATTCCACTTTAGTTCATCAAGAAATAGAAACTTCTTTCATGTCATGATTTAATAGAAATATAACGAAATTCATTTGGGTGGGTCTAAGATTCGTCTACGTACAATGCATCATAAAATGCATCAAATACTATCAATATATACTAGTCTCATTAAAAATCTTAAAATAAAATTAATGATATAAATTCTATCAATATTTCCCTTTAAGCTTTTAATTTATCAAGTACATCTACTTTATTTCATTTACTAACACTTTAATTTTCATCACTGAAGTATATGAACCTACTGTAAATTCTCTTTATATAAATTTTAATGTATTATTTAATACATTTTAAAGAAAAATCTGTCTTCTCTGCAACAATTGATTTAAACGAGAATTTGTGGTTGGAAAAATAACAAAAAGAAATGTTTTACAAACAAGCAGAATCCAAACATGATTTTGATATGTATCAATGAAATAAAATGAATTCCTAATTTGTCAACTTAAATTAAATTACAGGCCATACAAGTACCTGTTCCTTTCACATAAATACACTGTATATTCCCTTATGTTCATGATTTTCCCCTCGCAAGGCATTAATACACATTCTGTCCATTGTTAAAAATGCAGCATAAAACATTCACTACATAGTCAAGTACATACAGTCAGTGCGAAGAGGGGCGGAGCAAGGAGTCTGTAAAACGGGGGTGGGGCACAATTATGAAAAATCTCTGACAATTTGAAGCTGAATAACTTCTTCTTTTTTAAATGAGAACATGTAAGTTGTCACATTGTCAAGTGCCTTTTTGCATCTAAAATGTGAAAGGGGGCTCAGGCATAATGGGGGAGGGGGCACATTTTTTAGAATACACCCCTTACCCTATATCCAAGAATGAGAGAAGGAAGAACAGAGAGTAAGCTTTATTACAAAAATCATGACGAAAGAATGAATGATCAACTGCAGTTAAGCATGGCATAGAGTATGTGAAAATGAAATACAAAATACATTAGTTGTAAAGAGCAGAGCCTTGGTGCCCCATTGATATACAAACATTAAAATAAATCATGCTTAATGACAATACGAGTGTACATCGAAAGCAGGTAGCTAGTCACATAATGAACTGAGAGAGAGGAAAGTCTTAGCACCACTGTCATAAGATTGCTGAACAGATTGAAGTACAACATCGAATGTAATAATATCCGCCTTACTCCGCAACAAGTGTTCTCACGTGTGTACAGATCACTTTCATTTGTTCTATAAATTACATATCACATCATGAACAAGCATGTAAGTGGAAATGCTTTAGATATTTTGCCTTAATATGTAACCTATATCTTTCAGATTTGTGGGGTGTTTCACAAAGATCCTAAGTTGAACTTTTCTCTCCTTGGACTTAACAATTATGGAAAGCTGTTAGCATCTTTAAAAATATTTTGTAAAAGTTATTTTAAAAGGCATAACATGTTGATTCAAATCATTCATATTTTCTATTATCAAGGAGATTTCATATACTAAATGTGGAATTTATGAAAAGTCTACTATACTTCAATTTTTGCTTTTGAATATATTTTATTTTAAGACTACTAATGGCTCTCCATGATGAAGTTCAACTTAGAGTTTAGTTTGACTTAGGATCTTTGTGAAACACCCCCCTGATGTAACATAAAATGAGTTGGTGTAGATTTGGTTAAAGAGTAAAATACGAATGTCAAGTTTCAGGTCAAGTGAAATTGATCTTATTAAACTAACTTTTAAAGTTCATGATGATCTATTGCTCACAAAACATAACACTCTTGACTACAAACCAGTTTTCAAGATGGCCATTCGATGAGCTAGTTCTGAAGAAAAAACCCAGAATGACCAATATTCAAGACAGAGGTTTCTGACATGCCATACATCATTCAAAAGCATGCTCGGGAGGGAGGCATCAGCTGTTGTCTCTTAGGAGGAGGTAAGCCAAGTCGGCTGGGAATGGGGACATCGTCCATCCGAATGATGGACTGAATTGGTTGAACTTCATAAGCCACAGCTGGGAATTCTACACACACAGAGAAAATTGTCTGTGCTGCCCATATGCTACTCACTCAAACATTAATGGAATAGTTCAGCTCAACTGACCGACCTGTACTTGCAGGAAAATCACCCTGAGTGTTTTTCTCAAAGATCCCAAATTTTAACTTATCTCTAAGTTGGATGTAACAATTATGAAAAGCCGCTAGCATCTTTGAAAATATTTTGTAAAAGTATATTTTAAAAGGCATAACATGTTGATTCAAATCATTCATTTTTTCTATTATCATGGGAGATTTCATTTTCTTGATGTGAAATTTGTGAAAAGTCTAAAATACTTCAATTTTTGCTTTTGAATATATTTGATTTTAAGGCTACAAATGGCTCACCATAATTTTGTAAGTCCAACTTAGAGTTACATTCTAATTAGAATCTTTGTGAAACACCCCCCATATCATACACTTGAAGTGAGCCACATTGAAGCATGTGCTGCAGTTCCCAAGCAAATAAAAACCTGATACATGTATTATTGAAGATGTAATGTGCATCTGATACATGGTAGTCTGTATCAATTACATGAACAGAGCTGACACCTCCCCCTGTAATTGATTGACTAATGACATTGCGGTGCTACGATGCGAGCGCACCGTCAGTCATGACATGTTCTTCGATTGTTCAGAAAGTGGAGACGATCCTCCCGGTGATTGAATGGGTTTCGTATCACCTGCCGAGAGCAAGAAAGACGTCTCTACTCACATTGTCTGTTCGGAGCCAGAAGGGTGTTAACTCTGTGTTACGGTATGAGTGCACAACTCTGTAGCTTCACACAGACATTATCAATTTACACAGAGCTTACGTCCGTCTCGCTCTCACCAGATGACATGGTGAGTGCCAGAAAGCAGTAAGCTCTATTCTACACCTGTGCCTTTCTGAATCTCAATTATACATGTAGATATACAGTTAACAACTAAATTATTTATACCCCTTCTAAATTTTATTTTCTTGTGTGAGTTTTTCGTAACTCAAGAATGAAAGGTGGACTGGTCAAATTATGGCCTTTGTGGTATACCTTTATATGTTAGTTTTAATATGCCACATTGAAACATAAATTTGGACGAACCAATTTGACACATATCTGGTAGCTAACGATTTACAAGACTTGGTAAGGGTATGAATAATTTAGTTGTTAAACTGTACATGTAATGCACTGAGTGGCTTTACTACTTCTTCCAAGATCTCATGATTATAAACCTCCTAGTTATTCCTTTTTTCCATCATGAACATGTACATACAACCTTCTTCTACTTTGATGACATCACACAACCCAGTATTCTATCTTTAGACAATGGGATACTCACATATCAATACTCAAGAACTTGTACACTTTGTCAGAGAATGGCTCATATAGCTACACACAAGTATGTATATCCTGTTTCATTTTCAATTACACTGTCACTGATCGAGATGGACAAAATTGAGCTCAATCCATGCAGCCAACATTTTCATTTCGGCTTTCATGATCAAGATTTGTTTTTCTTTCATTTCTGACATTGCTATCTTTCTCCAATACCAAATAAAATTCATTCAATTGTATTTTGAAAAGGTGATTATTATTGAGAGATCAGTTGATAGATAAATAGATACACTAGAACGATATAAATAGACAGGAAAATTGGACAGATACCTGATAGATAGATAGAAAGATTGATAAGTTGATAGAAGACAGATACATAGATACTAAATTGATAGATGCAAAGAAAGGCAGACAGGTAGATTGAAGAGTAGATAGAAAGATACAGAGAATAAATTGATTTAGTGATAGACAGATAAATGAATTGAAAGATAGATATAAATGAGAGATAGACAGATTGAAAATATGAATTTAGATAGTATATATGGAGTATAGATGGAAAGAAAGAGAGACAGAGAGGAAAACAAGAAAATAGATAGAGAGACAGATTGATAGGTATAAAGACAGACAAATAGAAAGATAGATAGACAGATAGATACAATCTTCCTTCCTTTTCATTTTACAATTATATTATTTTTTTTACTCATCAAGCATGTGGACAGTATGCAATTTTGTTCATCTCGACACTGTACAGTAATCCATGAAAATGTCACTCAGCTTCTTTTCTTCAAACACTTTTACCGTTCACGAGACGCAACGTGTCGGAATCCATCCCATTACATTTCCATACGTTCCACGACAAATTCACTAATTCATAAACTATGTCCGCCATATATTACACGACCGTACAATATATATTCAATTGCCTTTCGATTGCGCAATTACCAGTGCTATTCTTTCTCAAGATATACAAACAAACATGTACATTACATATAAGTCAATAATGATAAATACATAATACATGTATGTACTCTGTACAGTTTCTCAAACATCCATGATTTTTCAGATCTCAGCATTCTATTCCAACATGATTTCCTTCTCAATACTTTCTTCAAATACACCTTCCTTCCAAATACAATTTGCTTGAACAACAATTACAACACATGATTGTACTGTTTTTATCATATGAGAACAGGTGTAATTCAACCTGTCGGTTAAGGCCATTAACAAATGATATAGATAGAGTAGTCACACTTGACCTTTCTGAACAGGTTCTAATGTGCATCAAGTAGAGGTGGCCAGTATACACAGGTGGCCAGTATACACAGGTGGCCATTGGTATAGAGGTGGTCATTGCAAGGGATTTCAGGGTACATGTATGTTTAACAGACAAATTAATTGAAGCAAATTTTACATATCTTTAGAAATATCATGTACTCTGACAAAATTTTAATGGCAAAAATCCTATGGAAATCTTATTGAGACTTCCTCATTGTATTCCACCTCAAAAGTTTGTTTTTTTAATTTAAATTTTTTAATCAGTGTATTTTTTTCTTCAATTCACAGAGGCTGCATAAACATGTACAACGTCTGGTAGAAAACGTTACAAAAACAGGCTACAAGTCACAATGGGGACTTGAAAAAAACAAAATGGCTCAAATTGTCATCTGACGGTATAAGCATGTGTATGTGCAAGGAAAGCTGCTGCAGGAAAGTTTCATAAAAATTGACAATTAGAAACTTTGGATTTTTATACAAAATTCAAGCATTCCTTTAAGGTTTACAAAGCATTGATATACACAAGTTAATAGACTCTCCTGAGATTTTAGCACAGGTATTTTGAAGGTCAAACTCCAAGATATGATTTGCTTTCCAAATATTCAAGACAGATAGAATTTCCAAGGAATTTTTAAACTGAAAGATTATGCCTTCTATTAAATGTTGCACATTGAAAGAGAAACTTTCATAAACTTCCCTATTCCATCGGAAGTCTCCGATATAGATACCGGTACAACACTTGACAAATTCTGCATTGTTAAAGCTAAAGACCAGTTATGGTCATGCGATTGCATTGTGAAAGAAACATTGTGAAATCGATCAGAAAAGGTTGATCATCTAGCATAGATGTACTGCAAGGTTCTGGAATCATCAAAATGATAAGAAATTTGGCCAAGTCTTCATAAAGTTAGAATCACTGTACACAGAAAGATGTATATGGGACTACTCACACGTGCGCGACACCTGCATTTGTATCTCTCAACAGGCGAGAGATACACTAATTTACCAAATATATCAATTAGTAGGCAGTTTCCCGTCAATACTTTTATCATCATGTATTATTCAAAACATATTCTTTCACATGATTGGTAATAAGAGCTTGCATTTCATTTTTTGAAATTGGGGTGTTTCCAATACTGGTCTTTACCTTTAAGGAAGCGGATATTCAAGAGGAATAGAGAAGCAATTTGTGGGCGGTGAACGTAATGTATATATCCTTCTAACTAAAGCATACACAGTATTTCTATAAATACGCCTTTGGGAGGAAGTATCGTTTACGATATTAAAAATTGAGGGCATTACTCTCAAAAAGCATGACAAATATCTATTCATATTATCATAGCTAAATAAATTTTAATTGAGAGTTTTTACCTTCATGGTTATTATTATCATTATTATCATCTTCATTCATTTTTTTAATATCATGATGAAAATGCCCTTATCACACTATGGTACCAGTCAGCCATCAAAGACAATCAAGCTTTAGAGAGTATCAGTTAAATGAACTTCTGGAAGATGACAATTTACAAAACTTGATAGGCATAATAAAAATACTCCTTGGTAAAAAAAATCTTTAGAGAGATAGAAAATACTTGTGTACATTGATGCTTTTACCAAATTGAGATTCATGATAAGGGTGGACGTCTATAAGCATATTGCTAACAAGTGGCAGTGAGCTAGCATATGGAAGGAGAATGGGTGGATCTGCTTGGAACAAGTCTGAACCAGTTTAAACTGGTTTAATTTGGTTTCAACTGGTTCTGACCATTTCAAGCAGTTCAAAGCAAGCATGGTAATCTAATACTGAATATGGATCGTAAAGAATTTGATTCAAGTCCAACATTATTTAGCTAGACAAAATAGTATAGCAATATTGTTATTATTACAGTCATTTTGAAAACAGCTAGAATCCCTTTACTAAACAAGAGCAAGGCTTTTATGAAGTTTTGTGCTAGTGGGTGTTCATGTGCTACAAGATATAAAGTGTCAATAAGGTAGAGTGAATTATGTTGACATCTAACAAAGGTCACAGATGCAAAAGATGCAATAGTTAGATTGATTCCTAATACCTACATGTAAGTGTAGTCAATTTTATTTAGCAATAAACGGCAACCAACAAGTTTAGAACATACCGATTGGCAACAGTGTAGAAAACTTACAGATGTAAGATAATCTTGAGATGACTTTCTTTTACAGCTGTTTTCTGTAAATGTACATTAACCTTGCTATCACTTGCAAAATATTAAATGCAAGTCTATCAGAAACAGATTTTCACCAAAGGTACTAAGGTTAAAGAAGGATTTGCATTGATCACAGGAAGTTGCAAGTGATAGCAAGTTTTATGCATCAGGGTCCTGGTTTGAGTTTAAAGTCTGTTTGTGACATGTATCACCAGCTCTAAGCATGGTCTCAACCAGATTTCTTTACAACTCTACTTACAAAATCTGAGGTGGACAAAATATATATGAATCTATCACCATGTTGCAGCATCAGGAACAGGAGTTGTTCAGAGAGGAAAGCAGGTTGTCTGAGAAGTGGTCTCTGGAGATCTTTCTTTGTCCACTCCTCAATCCATTTGCGAAGATTCATCCACAGATTGTAGCAAGGTGGCAAGATTGTTTTGTTTCTACTGCAATCTTGCACAGGTAGTGTAGAAACTCAGGGGAACATTTTCTCCTTGAGGTTGCATGAAGAACTTGCTGATAATCTGGTAGCCTGTAGGGACAGCAATACATTCTACAGAGCAACAATCCCTTCATCATTATCGTGTGGAGGAACCAAGCATCAAAGAATGCACTGTAATTATAGGGAGAAGTTTGACCGCTTTAAACCATCGCAAACCTAGATTATTTGTTCTATAAACTGGTTGTAAGGATTCATTTAATTTCTAGCACGTGAAGAAAAAATAAATAAAACAAGAAAAATAGTTAAAACTGGTTGTGATACTCCAACATCTGATCAACAATGGGATGAGAGACACTGAAGCAGTAGCTGCTGAACGTTGGACAACCTCTGTTGCAGTTTATACAGGATTTGCGTACGAGTTGCAGGACAGGATCTCAAGTACAGGCTGCATGGCTTTCCTTGGACACAGGAACACACATTGCGGGGTCACACAGCTTGACGGACCTTGCTCTTCTTTCATCAACATGCAGTCAGCAAGGGGAAGAGGAATCGCTAGTTTCGGGGAAGCAACATGATAATCATATACAAAAACACATGAGGTCACGAGGTCACGATGTCCGACAACCAACGGTTGGAGCGCGACAGTCTCCTACACCTTCCGTAATCCAATTTATATATTCATATATACATATACACACAAGATGGCAGGTTTTCGGCTCTTTAATAGTTGTTTTCTCAGGGTATAAGATCTCATAAAAATAGTCATCGTTTATCCTTTCAAGATGGTCCATCATGTTTGGCGTCCTTAACTGAAAGAAGTCGATAATACGCTTGTCTTTCCCTTCCAAAGTTGGTCTAGTTCTTGCAGCAATAGAGTCTTGTCTTTGGGAAAGACGGCGGCTTGCTGTCATAGCTCTTGTCTTGATCTGTACTGCAGCATCAATGGAAAACTCTATATAAATGGAAGTGAGAAAAGATGGGAGAAGGGTGAGACAACTGACACATTACTACAAATCATCTGTTTGGAGCTAGAAAGGCATTTACTCATATACTTTAAATATGAGTTAACACCCATCTGGCTCTCAACCCCGGCCCCCCCCCCACTCAGTGTTATTTAGGGTACGCATATGCTTGTTCCTTCTTTTTGAAAGCACCCCCTATCTGAGGACTGCCAACATTTCCGAACCCCCCTTTTGCGGGCTTTTCCTGCCTTGGAGACCTCCCTAAATCAGGAAAAATGCTCACTGTACCCCCCTAAATTCGGAATAATTTCTCAGGAGTCCAAAGAGATGAGAGAAAAAAAGAAAAAACACCTCCTTTTTAAAGAAATCTCTGGGTGAAAAGTCAAATACACCCCTTTTTTTACAATTCTCGGGCCGGACTTTGTCGCACGAAAAGTACCCCTTTACCGGACATTTTGGCAACACGCATGCGGACATTTTGAAACCTGAGTGGGGGGGCCGGGCTCTGAACTGACAAAATGATCCATTCTTTATCTCATTGTTTCCAAGGTAATACATGTCAATTTTGTTTTCACACTATCTCTATTCCCACAAATGTTTAATGATGCATAAAGCTTTTCCATTTTTGATGTTACTGAAAGTAATACGTCTTGTCGTCTTTTTTGACAATTTTATTTTTGCAATAAACATTAAAGATAGGGTATACCGTAAATAACGTTGTATAAACCGCCCTCGTGTATTAACCGCACCCCTCTTTTTCGCCTTTTTGCTGAGATTTTTTTTTTTTGTGTGTAAGATCATTACGGTACTGTAAATTAAAAAACAGTAGGGACCTAGGATAGAACCTTGTGGTACACCATGTAATAGAAGAAAAATTGGAGGAATTATTATTATAAACTACATATTGAGATCTATCAGAAAGATTACTTTCAAACCAAGATAACAGACAAATTTGAGTGTTGTACTAGTTTCCGAGTGGTGAGTCAACACACCGATTACCGAGCTGGGAGACATTGCCAGGCATAGCGCCAGGTTTATACACCGTTATATACGGTACACTGGTTTAAACAATTTTATTGAATCATTCTATTCACCATGATCTTTGACATTTTGTTAGAATGCAATATCAATTTCAGCTGCACTCTCAAGTAAATCATTGAATTGAATATTTCTCTGAAATGAACATATCAATATCCACATATTTCATTACACTATCAAAGGCATCTCCAGCTTTATAAACTTTCTTGGAGATTTCAAATTGGGCAGGGGGGGGGGTCTCATTTCATATGAATATTAGATATTAAAAGGGAAAAGCCCATAATAGAATTTGCAGAAGGATTCCATCTGGGTCAGAGCAATTATGATGACTAAATCAGACGTTGGAGGGAAATCAAAGCTAACGGACGATAGCATTCATCCATATTCATGGCAGTCATACTACAGTATGTGTATCTTGAAGAAAAAAATGTGGCTGTGTTCACACTTGTGTATTTTCGCAATTTTCTTTCCTTGAGATTTTGTTTAATGTGAATGGGTCTGCCAACCTGATATGTTCACAAGTACATAAAAACAAGACTGCTATTGTATTCACACATTTAGGAAAGCCCAAAGTACCCTGTGTGAACTTATACAGGTATCTGACAGTTTTGGTTTCAAAGTATAGTATCTAAGCCCAAATATGCCAGTCTGGTATATTAATAGTATATAACATATACAGAAAGACAATATTTTGAATGTATTCACACATGGAGTAAAAACTAAATTTACTAGGTATGGGGTCCGTCTTATAAAGAGTTGCGATCGCAAGTCCTCCAATCAAATGCAAGTTTGCAGTCTCCTATATCTTATGTACCTAGTTGCAATTGATATCAATCACAAATAAGTTGTGATTAATATCAACTCTTTATAAGACAGAGCAATTATTGATCTTATATCTACAATCGTAAACAGGTTTAGTTTTAAATGTGAATTGGTCCGTTTCTGCCAATCTGGTGTATTCATAGCATGTAATGTACAGAAGCCCAGACTACTATTACATGTATTCACACCACGACTGGACTGCTAATGTATTCAGTTTTGTTCCAGATTGCGGTAGGCAAGCAGAGCATTTTTTTTCTCCCGTGAGCTCACCGAGGGAGTTATTCATTTCAATTTTCTCTTTCAATTCCTGGATTTCTTTTTAAACTTCTGATTCCATTGAATCTTTGAGATGCTTTTAATATTTCAGACATTTCATTTTTCTGTATTGTATGCGTGTGTGTCTCTCTCTCTCTTTGAATATCTCTCTCTGTATGTCTGTCTGTCTCTCTCTCTCTCTCTCTCTGTTTCTATGTCTTTCCTCCCTGTCTCTCTTTCTTTCACTCCATCTCTCTTCTTACTCTTTCCCTCTCATCTCTTTCTAACTCGAGTCATTACTCGACTCTTTTTCTACCCTCTTCAATCAAGTCGAGTTCTCCTTCATTTTCTACTCTTTCCCAACCATCCTCGCTCTTCCTTTGTTAATCAAACTGAATGTTTCATTCAATTCACTACTTGCTACTCTTGCAAACCTCTCTCTCGCTCTCTACCCCCATTTCTCCCTCCCCCCCCCCCCCCATCTCCTCTCTTTCTCTCCATGCCTGCTGTGCCTTTCAGCGCTGTGTTTGCATACATACTCAGGAAACCTAACGGTTCACTCCCACTTTAATAAACCTGAAGGTTGTTGAAAAGTCATATGTTGCAGGCAGTCTTTAACTTTTACTACATTTATACACTGACAGTGCAATTTTAACAGCAACCGACCAACTTACTCTGATGTTAATATCTATCTCAAAAGGAGAAAATGTATGTATTGCAGATAAAGCTAAGAAACCTGATAAAATCTGGCTTATGCGGCCATCTTTACATTTAATTTACATGTATGTGTAGTTTCAGGGAATAACATTTTATTATCCATTTTCTGGTTTCCAATAGCCATATACATTTGGTTTATTAGTACATTGTAAAAGTTTGTAGTGCACAAATACATGAATGCATTCATTCCCCATAAGAATTTAAAGTTCTGCATTGATATACATGTAGCTGTGTAGTTCTAACTACACTATAGTCTAGACATGTACATGTATGTGATTTTTTTAAAAACAGATTTCCATAATTTCATTTTCATTTTTTTGCTAGTCTGAACAATTAATTTACAGCATGATGATAAAGCAAACGAGACTGACTATTAAATAAATGGTCTCTATCAACACGCTGGGGCCAAATTACCTTCAAACTCCTAATCTCAACCTGACTCACATGACCTGCATTCTCTAATTCAACAGAGGTCGGCAGCGTAGATATAATTCATAATTAGATTTCAACATACCCTCGGCAGCAATACGGTTTCATATTTCGACGCGGGAACATCAACCGATTCTTCAATTTCACAAATATTGGAATGATGAATAATACAATTTTCGTAAGAAAACCTCGCAAGAGAGAAGACATTTCACAACTCCGTATCGAGTTACCCCTTTCTAGCATTCCTAGCCTTTCTTTCCCCCGAATGAAATTTGATTTGATGGTCTACTGACTAGCGGTGATGTTTGGATTGCACTACCCGTCTTCATGGGAATTACTCAAATGAGATGTGTAAGAAAACATTGCTGATTTTGATTCTTATTCACTGGTAACATGAATCGCAGATGTCAAATTAGGAGAAATATCTGTAATTAAATACTGGATCAAAATCCATACACCATTGGCCTTTCATGCCTCAAACTCGGGCTTACAATGTACCCACATTATTATTTTTAGTATTTTAAAAATTATGCAGAACCTCAATATTATCTTCATAAGATTTCCATGTCTCGTACACTTGGGATTTTCTTCAAAAATGGCACATCAGTCAAACTGTATAGTGTGCAGTGAGTAGCCTTAAATATAAAGATGAGTTCTAGTCATGTAATTGCATTGTGAAAGAAACAGTGTGGAATCGATCAGAAAAGGTTCATCATCTAGCATTTAAGTATTGGTGTGTACTGCAAGGTTCTGGAATTATCAAAATGAACAGAAATTTGGCCCAGTCTTGGAAAAGTTACAAGCACTGTACACAGAAAGATGTATATGGGGCTACACGAACATGTGGCATAAAAATCTGTCCTGATTTTTATGTTGTTACACGCCATATTTAGAATATGAAAGCCTTTGAAGAGCCATGCGTTTCAGGGAGCATTTTTAGTCTGATGTTCTTCCAGACTTGCATAATAACAATGATAACGCTCACAAATTATTTGTCACCTCTTCCCAGAACTCAACCTTCTCTTTAAATGATAACTAACACAAGGTCTTGTTAACAGACTAGCTCCCCCCACTGACATCCCTGATAGAGGTGCCCCTGGGCGCTAACAGGAGCAATGGGGTTCTGAGATACTATTACATCAGTCGCTTGTCTTCCCTCACGCGACCAGCTATCGTTGACGACCTGTAAAGCTCCCCTCTCTGACAACTAAATGCCTCTGACGTCTCGTCTCAGCGCCTCTACCTTGAAAACTCACTCTGGCTAGTGAATACTGGTCTCAATTATTGAATACTCGTTCAAAATCACTTGCAGGTAATTAATTGGTTTTGTAACAAGGATAATGTGTATTAACTATAACAGACAAAAGCTTGTTTGAGGCTGCAAACTTTGGTACGATTCAGTTTATGGCTCATGTGACTCTCATCACTTACACTATTCAATTAAAAATCGGAATGAACATCAATGGTTTTTTATAATGTTTTTTTCTAGTAGTGTAAAATGGCAGTCCTAAAGAAAATTGGTGTTTTGGCTGTGTAAATGGGCCTTATAAATGGATTTAGAAAGGAGGGTTATTGCAATCATTTGACAATGAGCCACCATACATAACCACCAACGATCTGAAAAGACTGAAACCCTATCGGCCTAAAAAAAGTTTCACCTTTTTGGTGATGGGAAACTGACATGCTGCAATTTACAGTCAGAGTCAGAGGCCAGCAGGTCTGCCTTTCTACAGTTACAACTAAATTATTCATATCCTTACCAATTAGTTTTAAAAAAAAGTAGTACCGTAAATCTCTGTGTATAAGGCGCACTTTTTTGACGCCGAAAAAAATTCGGAAACTACAACAACACTCAAATTTGTCTGTCATCTTGGTTTGAAAGTAATCTTTCTAATAGATCTCAATATGTAGTTTATAATAATAATTCATGGCGTACCACAAGGTTCTATCCTAGGTACTACTGTTTTTAATTTACATTAATGATCTTACACATTCTTCTAAAAACGACATTGTTACTACTATTTGTGACAAGTTCACAAGCACAAATCGGCGCCTTCAACTGCACCTCGATGATAAATGAAAGTCCTTCCCCGCGTGGGTTTTCGGCAACAACCCCCCCCCCAAAAAAAAAAATAGGGGTGCCCGTTATACACAGGTGCGCCTTATACACAGAGATTTACGGTATGTGAAAAATTGACTCTGGAGAATTTGACATATCATGGCTAACATCTAAAAGTATTCATCAAAGGTCCCACTTCAACCAATCCCCCTTTCATTCTTGAGTTATGAAAAACACAACAACTTCAAATTTACAAGGGGTACAGTATGAATGATTTAGTTGTTAACTGTATACATTCATAGAGGGTGATAATGGGAGATAAAGAGAGGAAATGATAAGAAAACAGACAGAGAAAGGGAACATGAAAAGAAGAAGATACAATCCTTTCTGACACCCTTCCCTAATCATTATTAATTCAAATGTCATCAATCAAGTAAGGTCATTGGAGGTTGGAAAAGCTATTAAACTACTAGTCATCGTGACAAAAAATCTATAAACGAAGCCAGCAAAAGGGAAATGAGAAAAGTGGTCTTTATGAGCATTTAATATTTACATAAAGGATCCCAAATAACTGTTTTAATGGGGACACTTGCAAAGGAAATAAATTTGACAAATAATTATTAGTCTTTGCACCAAAACCTTTGAATTCAGCTACCAAAATGGAAACATGAAATGTAATATTTACAGGTAGGTGCCCATTATAGGAAAGTTAAACATTAAATGGTCAATGAATGGGAACGGTACTGCAGAAAACACAAAATATGTTCTTAAAAGTAAGGTGGTCTCTTTATACAGGTGATTGCTAGAGGAAACGCATATGACACTAATAAATATTCAATCCCAAATTCTGACACTGATCAGGATTAATTTAGGCCTGGTAACCCAGAGCAAATGAAGTGTAAAGAGAGAGAGAGTTGATGTTTGGGTGCAATCCAGGCGTGTTTTCTTTTAAAACCCGGCTTCAGCGCTTGAGCTAGCTTGACTTGCCTCGCAGCCCCTGAGGTCATGAAAATACTCTTTCGGGAAATCCTACTCCGGCCAGAGCGAGTAAATATGCTCGCCTAACAAAAACATTTGGCTTGGGTGTTCTCAACTAAAGTATTCCCGTGCAATTTGGCAGGGGCGATTTTGTAGCCACTTCGAACTTGACCCTAAAGTGTGGCTGATATCTTTGGGTAGTGTATGGTTCTGGTAGACTTAAGCTAAATGTTATTCCTAGGGGAGAATGTCGGCTGTTTCATGAAACCGTTTTGCATGCAATACAGAGGAAGAATGTTGTATGAATTTCACTTATAGAGGTCAGTGATAGAGTAGGTTGACAGGTTGTTTTGTCAAATATAGACTCCTGCATCCAAACTTACTTGGGCTTTAATAATTTCCTGATTTTGCTAAGGTTTAGAACTTTAGATGTACAATATTAGTTTATAGATGACAAACATCATACATGTATTGTACATGTTTCTCTGTCTCTTTCTCTTTCTTTCTCTCTCTCTCTCTCTCTCTCTCTCTCTCTCTGTCTGTCTGTCTGTCTGTCTGTCTGTCTCACTCACTCACTCTCTCTCCCACCCTCTCTCACCCTCTCTCTCTCTCACTCTCACCCTCTCTCTATCTCAATCTCTATCTATTTCTCTCTCTCTTTCTCCTACAATATTCATCCAGCACTCATTTTTTAAAACCCCGCCCATCTTTCATACCCTTCCCATATATCTCTCTCTCACTCCCCTCACTCCCCCTCATCCCATCTCCCTCTATCTCTTCCTCTCACTATCTCAATACAGTGTAACTATACTCCAAAATCATTCACATAAGTGCATGCCTTGGGAAGCCCAGCTCTAACGTTACATCCCTACTGACTCCGGACCAAAAAGATCCTCATACCTCGTCCATTATCGCACACTCTTGAAAAAATCTAGATACCAAGGAGACAAAGCTTTCCATGAATAATGGAAAGCACATCTTCCATCATGACCCAGAAACAGACATTCTTGGCCGTGACCTTATAAAACTGTTAACTTAAATAAAGATGGACCAATAAAGACCCATTTATAGAAACAAGTTCAACAGATTGTCCTCGTTTGGTTTCACTTCATGAGTCAGTCTGCATGTACAATGGAGCATCAACCATATTTGTAGAAGTATAGATCATATATTTATTTTTAAATAATTTAAGCAAAAGGGGGAGGGGAAGACATCATCTTGTCATTTACATGTTTAACTCCAGAGACAATAAGTGGAACGTCTTTAACAAGGACCGATGAGTTATCAACAAGCAAGTAGTAGTTCAAGACTGATCGTTCTTTCAGAATCATTGTCCTTCAACGGACTTATAAAGGTCTTGTGCTCCTGAAGATAATCAATAAAGGGAACCTTAATTACAAGCATAATGCTTCTAGGGTTTCCTCCTCATTACTGCAGATTATTGTTAGCATCATTTGTATTTAATGACTTGCCATTAAATCATTGTTTTCTTTTGGGGTCATCTCACTAAATGTTACCTCCTCCCTTTAAACTTCCTTGTTTACCTCTAAACCCCTCCCACCTTTATCAATACCTGCATCCCTCCCTTCTCCATCCCCATATCATCTTGTATCCCCCACTGTTCCTAAATGTAGAATTCAACAAAATTTATCACAAAATCAAAGAGAAATATATTACCCTTCTTTCTGTACTCCTCCCCCCCTCTCTCTCTCTCTCTAAATTGCTTCCTCTCCTCTCAATACTCCCCTCCCTACTCCTACTCCCCTCCGTATACCCCAACACAAACTATTCAATATTCAATATGAATCAAAGAGAACTCTACCTTCCCTTCTCTCTGTACTACCCCCCCCCCCCTCACACACACACACACACACACACTCTCTCTCTCTACACCCTTTTCCCTTCTATCAATACTCCCCTCCCTACTCCTACTCCTCTCTGTATACCCCAACATAAACTATTCAGTATTCATTATGAATCAAAGAGAAATCTACTTACCCTTCTCTATGTACTCCTTGCCCCACCTCCCCCCTCCCCCCCCCCCCACTCTCTCTCTCTCTCTCTCTCTATACACCATTTCCCCCTTCTCTCCGCACTCCCCCCCCCCCACTCTCTCTCTCTACACTCTTCCATCATCTCTCAATACTCCCTTCCCTATCCCCCCCCCCCCTGTATACCCTCAACACATACTCTACAGTATTCATTATGAATCAAAGAGAATTCTACTTGCCCTTCCTTGTACTCCTCGCCCCACCCTCCCCCAACTCTCTCTCTCTCTACACCATTTTCCCTTTGCTCAATACTCCCTTCCCTACTCCCCCCCCCCCCCTCTGTATACCCCAACACAAACTCTACAGTATTTAGAATCAAAGAGAAATCTACTTACCCTTCTCTATGTACTCCTCACCCCACCGCCCCCACCCCCCCCCCCCCCCTCCTCTCTCTCTCTCTCTCTCTCTCTCTCTCTCTCTCTCTCTACATCTTCCCACCTTCTCTCAATAGTCCCCCTCCCCATCCCCCCATGTGTACCCCTTACACAAACTCTACAGTATTCATTATGAATCAAAGAGAAATCTACTCACCCTTGCTCGCCACCTCGTTACACAGACAAATTTTAACGTATGATCTTTGCCCAGGATCTCTTCATTGCATAGGATATCAAGCTGATAACAAAAACAAACAAGAAATATATATATATGATAAACATCAAGCAAATAATTATTATTAATGGCTGTGAGGACAGTGGGAGAAACCAAGTGATGAATGCGCTACTATCTTCACCAGCAATTATAATGATTACAATTAACACTCTCACCTTAATTCAATACAATACACAAAAACATAGAATTTGATTTGCATAGAACAACATTTTCAGCCTAACTGAAGTAGCCAAATAATTGCTTTACACAGCAAATCATCATTATAGGAAAAGAGCACTTCTTTTTATTAAAGCAAAGAAGAGTTATAATCATTCAGACTGTGCTGCTGTCCGATATGAACAATTAACCCTTTATCCGTTGATGTTCATTCTATCAGTCACTACAATGGGCATGTCACATCTTAATGATAAAGACAGCCATTAAATAGGTCTTTGTGGAAAAAATATGGCACTCATCAAATTGACCCTTTGTGAGCTTCCAACAACGATTTCCTCTGATACATTATATTTTCTACATGGAACATGTATGTGACTACCCCTACAATAATTGTTAACTATTATACTCACCTCATTAAATTTATCTAATTGTAATTTTTTGGCAACAAATTTCTTGATGTGATTTATGGTGGCCTGGGAAGAAATACGGATGAACTTTTTCCGAAGTGGACCGAGCTTATTGGTGGAATCTTCCAGGACGATCTTGACCTGTTCGTCGTTCCGATGCTGGTCGTCTTCCCCTTCTTTGGTGATGTCGTTTTGTAGATCGTCTGTAAGGGTGAGAAGATGAAAAGGAGAATGGTGATTTGAAGTGATATAATCTACGCAAGCAAGGTGGAACTTTTAAAGCCATACAGCACTACTTGTAGCTACTTGCTCCCTCTATATAGAAAACAATGCCTAAGTGGTGCCCATTGGTCCCCCATGATCCCCTTTTTCTTATGTTAATTGAGAGCTGAGTTGATGAGATAGCCACCTGTCAGTGACCATGCTGGGTGGTCTAATCCCTCCTGGCCAAAGTAGTACAGACGGGATTTAAAGCCACACTGTACAGGAAGCACTACTGCAAAAACCCCTGTAAGGCCATCTCAGGTCAGCTGTGGCCGTATGGTCAAGTACCTCGCTGCGCTGTTGGTTCTTGCATCGAGTCCTCTGTCTGCGAAGCGGAAGTTAGGTATTGGGTTGCGCACTGTTGGTAAGTTAACCAAGAGATGGCGCAATGCAATGAACAGTGCGCTAGGACAGAAAGTTCATAATTCAGTATTGCTTTAAGTTGACTGTCAGGATTATATTTGAGTTGGCCAAAGGCACCTCGGCAACTGTAATTCTGGGCTGCGTGGCTCATCTCTTTTTTAACAATGACTATGTATTTGACTTATATTAGACAAGTCTAAGTTTACAATGGAAAAACAAAAGGTAAAGGCTTACTTGTTATGCATTATAAATAGACACTAAACGACAGCTAACCATATATCAAACAGAGAAAACAAATATACATGTACAACAGGAAAAGATGCAAACAGAGAATAGGTTCTAGGGAAGAGGACAAAAATTCCTCTAAAAAGTACTCAAGGAGATAGCTTCTTAAAATGAATGGAAACCCTTTCCCATAAATCAGACTCACAGGGAAGATGTCTAAATGTCAAAGATTCAAATGTTACCCAAGACGGTATAATGTACACGCATTTACTACTTATGAATTATTCATATAAAAATAAACTGCCTAGAGCAGAATAGAAGGATATTTTATACATGAACTGTGTTTCCCATGGACACATTAAATCATTGATAAGTTAATTGCTCAGTTCCCTTGTTTCAGCTACAAGACAGGAAAGTATGACCGTAATATATTATTAACCATAATTAACAGGATTATGGCAACTATCAATAATTAAAAGGAAATCCAACCTTGAGAGCAAACTACTCTACAGGAAAGCAGAAAAATCAGAGAAGTAGTCTGGTGAAAGTTTGAATAAAAATCGGATAAAAAAACAAGAAAGTTATACATTTTTGAAAGTTGTAATTGTAAAGGTATGGGCTGTTCAAAATGTCTGAGTCTGGGATATCTCTGTGATGTACATGTAGTGGCAAACAACTTTCCTTTTTGTTCTAGCACACAAATTGGCTAAAATTCAAGTTTTCAAAAAGGTACAATTACAATATACATGTACAGGAGGGTCTATTCTCTTTAGACAACCTACAACAATATGCTATCCATGATATATTTGGAGTACCGGTACCGGTAGTGCCCCAAGGGAGAGGGCACTTAAGAGAAAAACAGAAATTAGTACTATGTTGTACACAATGAACATAGAGTTATCTCTGACTGACCAAACTGCCAACTTGAGATTTGCATAGACTTAGTGATCACTTACATGTAGTTCAAACATTCATAATTTCTTATTATTGGTCCAATTTATTCATATGTTTACCATTCTGTTTCACTTTTTTTTCTGCTTTCATGCAAATAAACACAAGAACAAATACACGGGTGGGATTGCCCTTTAATCAAGTTTGAACAGTCATGTGTGTTAATACGCATAAAACATTTTGCAGACATTCTTATTAAAGTACACTAGTCTTGCTTCACAAGGAATGCATGGCTTTTAAGATAACAGGAAATATCACTAATGAAATATCATTATTGTAGAATCATTTGTCACAGCATTTCTGACATAGCACCAGGAGGTTTCACAACCATTATACTCAAGGCAATGTTAGTGAGATTTTAAAAAATTGATTTTTAAACTGCAATCAGAATTTGAACTCTTTTTCATGTGTGACCAAAAATATCTTATTTAAAGGTAAAGACCAGTATTGGAAACGCCCCAATTTCAAAAAATAAAATGGAAGCTCTTTATTACCAATCATGTGAAAGAATATGTTTTTACTAATACATGATGATAACAATTTTGCAGGGAAACCGCCTACTAAATGATATATTAGGTTAATTAGTTTATCTATTTGACTGTGAGAGATAAACGCACGTGTCGCGCATGTATGCGTACCGGTAGTCCCATATGCATCTTTCTGTGTACAGTGCTTGTAACTTTACGAAGACTGGGCCAAATTTCTTATCATTTTGATGATTCCAGAACCTTGCAGTACACACCAATACTTATATGCTAGATGATCAACCTTTTCTGATCGATTCCACAACGTTTCTTTCACAATGCAATGGCATGACCAGAACTGGTCTTTATCTTTAAATCAACAAAATTTGGATCACAACTCAAATCATACTCATAAATGTGAATGACCAGCCTTTGTATTTGCCATGCTGCTACAGGTGACTTGCTACAAAGATTAGAGAGTAGAGACTATTGAACGTAATCCCCCCAAGGCTCTGAATAATATTTTCATTTTCTATTATTGTTCATTGATTTTCTAGCATTAATGCAATCGCCCTATTTTCTTAATTGACAGTCATGGCACGTTAATTACATCCACTTGTATGTAAAAACATTGATATTTCATTCATGTTAATAAATCTAGTTTCTCTAATTATAGATTTAATGAGAATCATAATTAGGTATGATGGATGGCAGGAAATAAAGGACTTCATGTCATAATAAGGGAATTACTGGTAGTCATTAAAGGAATTCATGTAATGATCTTCTACATGGTTTGATATGTAACCAAACGGGTACCAGTACTCCATATTTTTCTATTAATTTTGAGCAGGGTACAATTTTTTTTAAACAACATACTTAATTTTTATAAATGAGGTACTTGACAGTATAAATTTGGCCTAATGACTACAACCATGAAAATCAGTATTGATTTTATTATTTACGATATAAATCTACGTATCTACCTATTCTACTTTGCTATTGTTGCACCTCAACATTGCATAACCGAAACTTAAAACACATCGCCAAATTGCTCATACCCCCCCGCCCAAAGGCGCCCTCCGTGACCCTTGCGTCCGAGCGCCGCCAACGTAACCTCTTCCTCTTATCACGAGTTCCCTAGGATACACCTTGGTAAAGGCGCTGGGGATGGAGGGAGGGAAAATAGGTAGATACGTAGATTTATATCGTAAATAATAAAATCAATACTGATTTTCATGATTTACATCAATAAATCAACGTATCTACCTATTCTACTTTGCTAAAGACCAGCACAGATTAATGCCGGGTGGTAAAAACCAAGCAAACTTATCAATTCAAATGAGAAATAGACGACGAAGCCGCCTTCAGAGAAGCGACCACAAAGGCTCGTTCGCCCGCGGGCACATCTTTGAGGTAAAAAACAGAAAAAGAACTTGGAGACTTCCAAAAAGCTGCTTTACAGATATCTTGAACTGAAACTCCGATGAAAAGAGCCCAAGACGTACTGACACTGTGAGTATCATGGGCACGAGGAGCCCTGCCAGGCGTCAAGGCCTCAGGACCCGCAGCCTTGATAGCCAAGACTAACCACCTGGAGATCGTATCCCGAGATGCCGCCGAAAGTGGCTCTCGAGAAACCAGAAAGAGCTGATCCGACTTGCGAAAAGGCTTCGTCTTGTAAAGATACCATTTGAGGGCGCGAAAGGGACACCACAGTCCGTCCCTGAAGACCGAAGAAAAATCCGACAAGGGATGAAGCACCACTTCCACTGAACCCGACGTGTCAGACTGATTCTAAGCAATAAAAGAAGCCTTGGGAATCAAACGAACCCCACGTCCTTCCCAGCGGATATGCCCAGGGGCAGCCGAAAGGGTATGAAGTGAGCTCCTACGCTGACCAGAAGTGATTACCATGAGAAAAACCGTCTTGACCGTAGTAAGCAGAAGCGTCGCAGAACACAGCGGTTCGAAGGGAGTGCCAAAACCTTGGATAAACTCCACACTGGTGTCAGAGGTCTGAAGAAGGGCCTCTTAAGGAAGAAAGACTTCAAAAGAGCCGCTAGCTGAGGAGCAGAAGAAACCGAAGATAGCAGACCGATAGCCACAAATCGTTGACAGAGCTCTCCCCTTGTCATACAAAGAGCTCAGAAAGTCAGCAATAGAAGGTAAAGACGCCTCTCTAGGGGCGACGCCCACCTCCTCACACCAAGTGTGAAAAGCATCCAACCAGGAGTTGTAAACCGTCCTGGTCGACTCTCGTCTACCCTGGACTAGAAATTGTACAGCACGTTCGGAGAAACCTGACGAACAAGCCCTCTTCCCGATAACCGCCAAGCGATCAGACGGAGGATTTCCGGTCGCTGGTGTAGAATACCAGACAGAGGTTGCGACACCAGATCCGGATGACACGGCAACGACCACGGAGCCCCCACCAGGAGGGTCAGGAGGTCCTGAAACCACGACCTCGCCGGCCACCAAGGAGCTATGAGAATCATCATCGCTTGATCTTCCCTGATCTTCCAGAGCACATGGGGAAACAACGCGAACGGGGGAAAGGCGTAAGCCCTCCATCCCTCCACGGGATCGCAAAAGCGTCCAGAGCAAAAGCTCCTGGTTCCCAGACTCTCGAGAATATCGAGGAAAACGATGGTTGAGCGAAGTTGCGAAGAGATCGATGTCGAGAACACCGAACACTCTCCCCAGTTGCCTGAAGACAGTCGGAGGCAGAGTCCACTCTGAGGGAAGGCACTTGCCTCGGGAGAGAAAGTCCGCTAAGATATTCTCTTCGCCCGGGATATGTGATGCAATCGGGAACACCCTCGTCCCCTTGCACCACGCCCAGAGTCGAGAGGCCAACTCGTTCAGAGCCACAGAATGAGTGCCTCCCTGTCCGTTGATGTACGCCATCACCGATACGTTGTCCGTAAGAAACAGAACCGAACAACCCACCAGACGAGCACGGAAGTGACGAAGCGAAGCAAACACTCCCATGAGTTCCAACACATTGATGTGGAGCAGAAAGTCCAGATGACTCCAGTCTCCTGAAATCATTGACCCCTGGCAATGACCTCCCCAAACCAACAGCGACGCGTCCGTGGTGACGGTCACAGAAGGGAGAGGAACTCGGCAGCGTTTGCCCTGAAGGAAGAAGGAACGACGAAGCCAAGGACCTAGAAGACCCTTGACTCCGGACAACAGGGAGATCCACGCAATAAAAGAACTCACGCTCGGCTGATAAAACTCCAACAGAAAGAGTTGGAAGGGACTCATCAAAAGTCGACAATCTGGAAGCATGCCGACTAGACTGGAGAGAAACCCTAGCCACTGAAGCCAACACTCGGCTTTCACCCGACGTGCACATCTCAGAGACCGAGCAGTCCTGACTATCGTCTCGACCCTGTCGAGCCTGGGACGAGCCAGCTGATGACGAATGTCCAGCTGAGCCCCTAGGTAAGACGGCGTGCGAGCCGGAACGAATTCTGATTTCTCCCAAAATATGAGAAATCCGAGATCTTGAGTCGTGCTGATCAGAATCTGCATATGATCCAACAGCATGACTGACGCCACGACTCTCGTGAAAATCCGAGGAGCAGGGCGCAAACCGAACAGGAGCGCTCTGTAACGGTAGAATTTGCCCAGGAAGGCAAAAACCCCACAAGATCCCGCGACCGCGGATGTATCGGCACATGAAAATAAGCGTCGCGAAGATCCAAAGAAACCGCGACGTCTGCGGGATTCAATGAAGAAAGGATGGTTGCCAGATGATCCATTTGGAAATGAACCTTTCCCAAATGAAGGTTAAACCGCTTCATGTTGAGAATCATTCTTAAAGAACCCGAGCACTTGGGAATCACGAACACCGGCGACAAACAAAGACATGGGTGATCGTCTACTTCCTCTATTGCCCCCTTCTCTAACAGAGACACGAAATCGGAGGAAAAGTGACTCTGAAAAAGAGGGGACATGATCGGAGAGCGGCTCCGGAGGACGCCATTCGGAAGAGGTTCCACTAAATCTATGAAGAACCCTTCTCGTACCACCGACAGAACAAATGCGTCGCTGGTGATCTTCTCCCACGCCGGGAGAAATCTCCGGAGCCACCCGCCGACCTAAGACCCAAGCACTCGGGGGAAGCCATCATCTAGAGAATGACTTCCCACCACCACGAAAGGGAGTCCGGGAAGATAGAAGAATCACGGTAAGAAGAAACTCGAGACGAAGGACGACCACGATCCTGGTATTCCTCCTCGGCCGGGTACCAGTCCTGAGGGCGGCCCTTAGACTGGCCGACGTTCTTACGAAAAGAACCCGAAAACTTCAAACTTTTCTTACGAGGTCTGGAGGAAGGAACCGGTTCTTGGACATCGCGAAAAGCAACGGACAGGTCTCGAGCCTGCTTCTCACCATCAATCTCGGCTTGCAGTAGAGTAGTGAAACTATCTCCACAAAGGCGGGGGCTGGCCACTGGAATCTGCGGAAGCAGTCCTGGAATTTGATGCGGTCGAATGCCCAAAAAAGTGAGCACAGCCTCCCGACGATACTTCTCGATGGAATGCGAAGTCACCGCAAGCCGTGAGAAAAGATCAAACAACAAATTGTCACTTTTATCAAAAGGACCACGAGTCCCAAACTTCTTCCCCAAACGACTGGCCACCGCCACAAGTTTGGGAGAAACCCGTTTAGGACACAAATACAAATCCGCATCCTGAGGAACGAAAGCGTACTTGTCCACCTGCCGCTTAAGAAATCCCGTCGATGACGACAAGTCTTCTGCGGCATTCACAAATTCTTCTTTGTGTAGATCAGGAAGAAACAGTCCTTGAAACGCTGAAGAGTCCGATTTAGAAGACAGGAAGCCCCGCCTATAACTCCGGGACGACACAAGAATCGGGCACATATTTGTGAAACAAGGCTAACGAATCCGCGCCAGAGACACAAACGGAAGTAGACGCATCATCCCCCGCAATTGAACCAGACGACTGAGCGATGGAACCAGTGTCCCAACGATCAACCGAGCCCCCCCTATCTTGACCAGATAAACAGGGACGATCCCCGCCTCTCGGAGCGCCCAACGAAGCGTGAGGCGGAGAAGCAAAAAAGAGAGGACCCCGGCTGAATACGACAACTCGAAACCCGCACCGGCGACTGCTCAGGCGAGATCGATGCATCTTCGGAAAACTCCGAAAATAAATCAACCGCGATCGGATCCGAAAGTGAAGTAGGACGAACCGGAGGAGCCGACTCGGGCACCGAAGATCGAAAAGCGTCAGCAAAAGCCCGCATCCAATCCGAAAATTCCGGCGGGGGTGGAGGCACCGACGGAGGGAGAGTAGCCACCAAAGGCGGACCCCGAGGAGCCGCAAACGGTGCCATAAAATCAGAGCGCGGATTCTTCGAAGGATAAACAAAATCCGAGGAAGAACCGGCCACCGCGTCCCGGGAACCCCGCCTCTTACGAGACGTAGCGGTAACGGAAAAGGCCGAAGAAACGGGACGGTTATCCGATAAAGGCCCGACGGTAGGAGCTCCCCGCAAACCGAATCGGGAAAACGGAACACGCACCGACGGAGAGGCGCGGTTAGTTGAAGCCCCAGGATCCGACTCGGATGCACGGGTATCCGGACCGAAATCCGGAACCGGCAAATCCGACAAAGGGACAGAAGAACCGAACGGTGACCGGTTCAAGTCCGGATCCACAGAAGCAACCCGAATATCCGTCGATGGATTTGTGCACCGACCAAACAAAAGAACCGACGGAACAATTGTTGGCGGTGCAGAACTAAGGCCCGTTCCACCCAGGGTAAGAACCTCTGGGTTTCCGGGAACCGTATTGAGGGGCGACGTATCGCCTTGCTCAACCATTCTCCTGGGCTTCCCTTGCCCGCATAAACGTCCACTGACGTTCGCATCCCCGGGGTTTGCGGTGTCACCACCGCTCCCGAGGGGCGTAACTAACGAAGACTTATTACTGGAATCCTTCGTCTTCGTACCCGTCAATGGATTTGTGCACCGACCAAACAAAAGAACCGACGGAACAATTGTTGGCGGTGCAGAACTAAGGCCCGTTCCACCCAGGGTAAGAACCTCTGGGTTTCCGGGAACCGTATTGAGGGGCGACGTATCGCCTTGCTCAACCATTCTCCTGGGCTTCCCTTGCCCGCATAAACGTCCACTGACGTTCGCATCCCCGGGGTTTGCGGTGTCACCACCGCTCCCGAGGGGCGTAACTTCTTCTTCCTCGCGACAGAACTTGATTTCTTCTTCGTGAAACCTGCTAAGAGAAAATAAGAACTGCGAGACATATTATAACCTGCGGGAAAGAACATTAAACAAAGGGTACGAGCAATTATCAACAAGAATTAAATAAACTACCAGTGACTAAAACACCCCACCGACTACCCCCGCACGCACCCGAGGCCTCGGAGGAGTGAGGACAGGTAAACGCGAAAGCGGAAACGTAACAGTAGTCGGCAAGAAAACGTTCTAGAATACTGATAAATAAATAAATTCACGGAGTGAAACTACTCTCTAACGAACAGGAAATCGTAGAGAATATTATAAAAGGCGAAAATGCGAACCAAAAAGTGACTAAAGAGGAAAAACTCTTCAACTTTTGGGAGCGATTTTTAGTGTAACTTATCCGTTCGGATGCGAAGAGATAAGAGGAAGAGGTTACGTTGGCGGCGCTCGGACGCAAGGGTCACGGAGGGCGCCTTTGGGCGGGGGGGTATGAGCAATTTGGCGATGTGTTTTAAGTTTCGGTTATGCAATGTTGAGGTGCAACAATAGCAAAGTAGAATAGGTAGATACGTTGATTTATTGATGTAAATAACAGATACCGATATACCGTAAAGTAATTGATGTCTTAAATAAGAGTAAAAGATCAATGTGTTCTCTTTACTTCCTAATACTGTCTTGTAATGATAACTAAACTCTTGATCATACTTTATTTCTAATGCTACGGTCACAAAGGTTTGTACGAACGATAATTTTGTACGAATCTCCCTGTTTTTCCATTGTCTTCCCGAATTTCCATTGTCTGAAAATCGTTCGTACGGCGTTCGTAGCAGTTCGTAATGGCATTTGTGACCGAGGCTTTAACTAATCAATGCCATTAATTCCATGCAACAACATGCCTTCTTCTTTCAGATCCTATTGTAAATCTTGCAGATTTCTACCAACTTGCTCATGATCTTCTTCAAAACAAATCCAATCGCCTCCTCAAGGTAACCTTACAGAAATGTGGTCTTAAAAGTCAGCTTCAACTCCCCCCCCCCCCCCCCCCCCGCCCCCCCCCCCCCATCTTCCCAATCATGTAGACATCGACAACAGGAGAAGTAGAATAAGAGATAAACCCTCAAGTGATTGATGTCTTAAATTAAGAGTAACTGATACTGCCTTGCCCAGCCAGCTCTCTTAACCATGCGTTCAGACTGCTCAAGTTCATCATACAGCTACATGTACATGTATATCAGCATCATATACCATTACTAATTACGTTTTTTGTAGTCTGAACATTTTAAAAAAGAAACGTTGTACAACAAAACGTTACAGCGAAACGCTTTTTGAGCATCCTTACGAATGAAAACTGAATAAAGAATTCAATTCAATTCACTTCAATTCAAATAAACATTTATTTTTCTTCCATTCAATTTGACAACATATTTGACATCTGTTCAAACAACACAATTTATACGTAGAAACAAATATAATTAAAGAACTTGTATTACAAGGAAGAAGGCGCGAAACCCGATAAGCATAGCTTGTAATGGGTACGCCCGAATACACAAATACAATTATACATTATAAATGGGAGAAAGGAAGAAAGGAAGAGGCAAAGAGGAGAGGAGGATAGAGAGCTTGGAGAAAGAGAAAAGAAGAGAGAAACAACAACTTGTTCTAGTTCGAACATGCCATCATACGAAATTGTATAACTGGGCGAGGCTTATCATGAGCGGCTTTGAGCGCGCACTGATGACTGGCCGGCTGTCATGCAAACTAACTTCTTCAAAACTAGCTTCCTTATACGACGTGGTTCTCTAGTCTGTACGCTCCTTTTGCTAAACGATATTTCTTAATATGAGCTTCGTATCAATTTTCTCCAGTCTGAACATGCCACGAGTTGTCAGTGGCTTGTCACGGTGCATTCTACGCGATGCGCCAGGCTGCATTCAAGGTGTGATCTCGCATTCATTCCTTCCGCAGATGGGTCTTAAGCCCTCGTGAGTTCAAGCTTCTTTAGATTTGATCCTCTGATGAATCCATTCACTCCGTTTAAGTGACATCGTTTTACACCTACAATGTACACTGGCTCTACCTGCCTACTTTGGACGATTTTCGACAACCAGTTTCATGAAATGCGATCTAATATTTTGGATGCCCCACTCTCTCATACAAGTTGCTTGCATATTAGCTAAAGCCTTGCCTGAGGCCTGCATGGGTTAGACTGGGAATAGAAACCCTTGTCAGTTGTAACATGTAAGATGTATGGTCTGAAGAGTACGACTACAGAGAATACACTCCATAGGTGTCGTACTGTAGCTGTTCCTGTGTATTAATGTGTATTAATAGCAAAATAAAGAGTCTGTCCCTGAGGCTCATCTGGACCAAACACAGTTTAACTTTAACTACTACATTCAACTTAAAGGGAAGTCAAATTTGTAGTAAATTCATTTGTATGAAAGCAGAAAAATTAACTGAACAGAATGGCGAAAGTTTGAAATAAATTGGATCAATAATAACAAAGTTATGAATGTTTGAAATATGGGATCACTAAGTCTATGATAATCTCAAATCGGCAGTTTGGCTCGTGGATTGAAATGTAGTCGTGGATAACTCTCCCATTTTTCATGCACAAAATATCATTTGTTTTTCTCCGGTCCCTTGTGGCACTATTAAAAATATAAATATAGATAGCAAAATAAAACAAGTCCTCTAAAGAGAAAAGACCCTCTTGAGACATACATTTTTGAAAAATTGCCATTTGTTTGTCAGAACAAATGATCACATGAGTGATGAACCCGACATATACACCCAACTAATAAAAATGTAAACACTTTCTCTCTCATAATTGTTTCATCAACAATAACACAAGGTTAGGAGCACATCTTGAGCTAAAAATAGTCCACATGTAATGACTATCATGAGGATTAACCACAAACTTCTAATATTCCTTTTTATTACAGGCTTTAATTGGTCTTTAGAAACCACACATATTGCTCTGTGTATTTGCACAGCTCTAGTATGATCACAAAACACTCTCTCATATGTCTGATATTCATCAGTGTTGTGATTGGTATCTCTTCATCAACCCGCATTTGTAATCCTCTCAGCGCCCCTGATATAAACGCACTTTGTTCAATTTTCCGGGGCATGATGTCTTCCGTCGTCAACCCAAACAAGCGTCTGGGACACAGTGGAAATCTCAACTCAAAGATGGAATCTTGTGATAACGCTCTTATGGCTGATGTCTGCACTCGAACCAGATTTGGATGATACTGATTGTGTTTTGGATACAGTGACATATATTACATGGAACTTGGAAGCGTCTGGCGAGAGCTTGTATGATAAAGGAGTTTGGCTGAGAAGATGCTTTGCGTAAAGGTCAACATCCAAGAGTTTAGATGGAAAAATGGGTTACCCTTACAGTTATGACAATCCCCAAAGGCTACATTGCATACATAAACAAATTTTATTTCCTAGAAGACAAAAAAAACAGTGTATCAAATTTACAGATGCACTTTTACATTTACAATGTACCGTACATGCCTCTCTTATTGTATGTCAAATCATCTGTTTGAAGCCAGACTTGCATTGACTCTTTATGTGTAAAATTACATAAGTTAATGCCCTTCTGGCAAACACAAGTATTGATATTTCATAAAGCTGTAGAAAAATTACTACCTGAGAAACAAGACCTGGAGAACTTGAATGGTGAGAGAATGATACAGACAGAGAGAATTAGATTTATTTTATAATGAGCACCCACCAGAAGTGAAAAAAGGAGAAAAGTGGAGAAAGAGACAGACAGATAGACAAACAAACAGAAAGACAGACAGACAGTCAAACAGAGAGATGTCACACATGTAACAGTGTGGTAGATACAAACACATCAATAATGACACCGATTGTAAAATGATAGATATAGTGACTGACCTTGTTTTTCTTCAGGTTCTGTTTTACCAAATGATTCATAAAACTCCTTTTCTCTCCTCTCCTCACCTGAAATAGCAAAAAAATATCAAAATTTCATTAAAAATAAAAGGGAAACAGTTGCAGATCAAAAGTTGGAAGTTTGTAATTCAAATACAGTAAAACCTGTCTATAAAGACCACCCAAGGGAGACAAGAACAGCAGTCTTTACAGACAGGTTCCTTTAGTACATGTTTCAATGAGAAACCATTTTCAACAGAAACACAATATGGGGCCTGTCACCACGAAATGAGTCCAGTTGGTCAAAAATTTTATTCCTGTTTTTAAGTATTATATGAATCTACATTATTAAAGTAAGCTTTAAATTAAGGGGTCACACATTAAAATTGATAAATTATATCCAGAAATATGAACAAAAACCTAATTGGACTTTATAAACAATGGGATTACCCAGTTTTGAGATAATTAGGTGTAAAGTTAATGATGCGTAACATATTATAGTCTGGTCAACAACAACATAGCAACAACACACTTCCCATCATTCGATTTCAATGAAACTTTCAACAAACAAATAATTTAATAAGTCAATTTTTGGAAAAATCTTTAATGTGGTAGGTGGGTCAATTTTCAGTACATACACACTATACATCGCTATTACTACGATTGAGCCTAATGCGACACTGGACTCATTTCGTGGTGACTGGCCCCATATGTGGTCTTTGTAGACGGGTTGTCGTTAAACCAGGTTTGACTGTATTTCATATTTGCAACAGTGTATGGTAAGAAAAAAATGAAAATATTGTCTGTTTGGAGCGAGAAGGGTAATAGCTCATACCAGAGTTAAAGAGAAGGTTGAGTTCTGGGAAGAGGTGAAAAATAAGTTGTGAGCATTACTCATTCTTATTATGCAAGTGTGGAAGAACATCAGTTAAGACATGTTCCCTGAAAAGCATGGCTCTTCAAATGCCTTCATATTCTAAATATGCATGTAACATGGTAAAAATCGGGGGGGCCGGCTTTTTACGCCACGTGTTCGTGTAGTCCCATATACATCTTTCTGTGCAAGTGTTTGTAACTTTACCAAGACTTGGCCAAATTTCTTATCATTTTAATGATTCCAGAACCTTGCAGCACACACCAATACTTATATTCTAATCTAGATGATCAACCTTTTCTGATCGGTTCCACACCGTTTCTTTCACAATGCAATCGCATGACCAGAACTCAACTTCATCTTTAACGCCCTTCTGGTGCTGTTCTAAACATAATATTTCAGTCAAGAAGATTCACAAAGAGACTTATATGTACTCAGAAAAATATCTTTTTGCTATAATTCCATGCAGGTCAAATATGCTAGCGATTAATTGTTTGTCATTAATCGGAGCTGGATCTGAATGAACAAAGCCTGTTGTGTTAATAAAAGGAAGCAAATTTGTATAGATAGAGGCTTTCAAAGATTAACCACTTGAAGATATGTTATCATTAGTTCTCAGTTCTGTATCATCCAGGAAGCTTATAACAGAAATGTCTCGGTATTTTACAACAAAGAGATTTCCTCAACCTCCTCTTTCTCATCACAATTCCTTGGTTTCACCATGGACCTTCTTAGTAGGTCCATGGTTTCACATACATGCACATTTACAGATTATAAATGTAATTTGGTTTCAACAAAGATTACACTAACTGCTGACAAATTTCCTTTAAAATAAAGGCACATGATATATGTGGATACTTTAAATAATGTAGATTTCATCAGAGCGAAGGGTAATTCCCTTTTCTAACGAGACTGCTACACTTGTAGGACTGTCAAGAAATCATTTAAAGCATAATTTCAATATTCTATTAAAAGTGACTACAGGAATCATGTCCGGAATTAGATAATGCGTCCTTATCATGTTCTCATATTTCAAGAAGTGATTCACATGGCTGCTAAGATTGCCTGGAGTTAATTTCTGAGAAAAATATATTAATTTTACAGGATGTATAATTTCGGCAACATTCATAGAGGATATTCTTTGGAATCATCTTGAATTCGAACAACCCCACTCCCAAGCTTTTAATCCTCCCCCTCTCTCACATGGTGCAACCGCACGCCTACTGTATACAAATTTAATGATTCATATTATTTGTAATCAAACCTTGCACTTCAATAAGAATGAACATACCAGAGATCAGAAACTGACTGCATGCATGGCCTGCATACAATTCAGCATTTTTTTCAAGTGGACACCATCCGATCAATCAGCTACATGTATACTGGTAGTAAACAAAAGTTATACCTTAATAAAATCCCTCCCATATTTACAAAGCTTCCTTACATGTATATTTTCAGTTTAGTCATTAATGATGCTATAAATTAATTACTGGAAGTACTTACAACAACTGCTTGATGATGCTTCGTCAGTTAGTTTTGAGTGGCTGCTTTTGGCGGTCTGATTCCAGTTCTTGGAGACTGTGTCTTTATTTCTTTTCATGTTTGATTAGATGCGCTTACCAAGAATGGGAATCAGACTGCCTGATGAAACCGGGAATGGTGAAACGTAGCAGAGCAGCTGTAAGTGCAGCCATGAATTGATTTATAACACCGTAAAAGATTTCAATGTTACTGAAAGCATCAGAATCTTCATGAAATATCCTTAGTAAAAAGGTATACTTACTTTTAAGTAGATTTGGAACTAATTTGTAGACAATGTCCTGCATCGTCCGATCAAATCTGAAAGGATAAAAATGACAGTTCAATTAATTCTTATTTCATTGATATCTTTCACATTCATTACAGAATATAAAAAAGAAGGTTGTCCATTAAGAGTCAGGGCATTCCAGTCATCCTCAGATTCATGAAAATAAAAAAAACATGACTGATTGAGAGAGAATATAACCAGTCTGTAACACTCGTTTTGAGTTTTCAACTTTTCATGTTTTTCCAAACATTTTCCGGTATATCAATCTGTTTGCTAAACAGAATGACCTTGACAGAGCGTTCATAAGCATGCTATGAAGAAGACTGTCTAAACCCTGACCCTGACCCTGAGGCTAATGAATTAAGGAAGCTCATCAAGACATTCTAAGACATTCTAAGACATTATCAGGAATGAAGATTGATTGACTGAGTCTGAGAAGGTAACGTTCATGTTTTACCAATCACAGTAAATCAATTTGTCTGCTAAACAAACTGACCTTGACAGAGTCTTCTATAAAGAAGACTGTCTTACCCCTGACCCTAACCCTACTAGTAATGAATGAAGGGTGCTCATCAGACATTCTAATACATTATCAGGAATAAAGATTGATTGACTAAGAAGGTAACACTCATGTTTTCCCAATCATTCTACAGTTTAGATCAACAGGCGCGTCTTCATCATCTCGAGATTGCCAAATAGCCCGCTATTTCTGATTTGAGAAATTAGCTCGAGATATTTTGCTCAGCGTTAGCGCAGAGCTGCCAACCTTGTCCGACCAAAAAAAGGAATCATGATGGCAAAAAAAAGGAATTTCAAGCCAAAAAAAGGAATTCATAAAAACGAAACTTACAACCACGCGCGACACACTTCCAATGCAGAAATGTTCATTCCTCATGCTGTTTTTTCCATACAAGCAGGTTTTTTTGTTTTGGTTATTTTTATATTATCAGCATTTCATTCTTTGTGAGAATATTTTTCTCATTAAGTATGTTTTCAAATTAGTTTTCTATTGAATTTGTGATCAAATCACCATTTAAGGGCAGTTGTTAGACGTGTGGTATGTAAAAATAAATAAAAAATAAAATAAAAAAAAAAAAAAAAAATATTAAAAAAAAATATTATAAAAAATTATAAAAAAACGTATTTTATGAAGAAAAAACGTAATACCGTAATTGGGAGGAAAAAACTGAGTAATTCCGGCAAAAACGGAATGGTTGGCAGCTCTGTTAGCGCATAGTGCGAGTCTTCGGTCTGGTGAAGACGCACAGGACAAATAGCTGGATATTTTGCCAGATAGTGGGATATTTTGCAAACTATCCCAAGATATCTTGGGATGACAATCCCGACCAAATATCCCGCTAATTGCTACTTCGGTCTGATGAAGACGCAAATTAGCTGGATAGTTTGCGATCGGGATAGTTCAAATAGCTGGATATTTGGCAATCTCGAGATAGTGAAGACAGGCCTAATCTGTTTACTGAACAAACTGACCTTGACAGAATCTTCATAAGAATGCTATGAAGAAGGTCATCTAACCCTGACCCTGACTCTGACACTAACCCTAACCCCAAGGGCCAATGAATCCAGTGTCCTCATCAAGACATTCTAGTCATCAGAAAGCAAGATTGATTGAGTGAGGCTGTATAACCTGCTGTAACGCTCATGTTCCTCTGATCATTCTAACACTATACTGTCTGCCTGCTATAAAACAAACTGGCCTTGAGACAGACTTCTTGATAGCATGCTAATGAGCAATGAGAGAAGCGCACAGAATGCCTACTGGGTAAGCTCAGCTCCTGCTAGTAATTCTTGTTAATTGGCGCATGCAGCTACGATAAAACTTGGGGAAAATAAGTACGGTAAAGATATTAAGCTCTAATTCTTGATCACATACTGTAGAATACAAGACTAAAAACATGTCAGGTAATTTCATCGCTTTTCATTGCAGACAAAAATAATAGTAGAATAAAATAAAAATCATGAATACCCTGTAGGCCCATTTACACATCACAAACACAGTTTATTAAAATCATTGATCATCTCATCACACGGCATACCGGTAGCAACTACCAGGGAAACACCGGAATGCGAAAAAATTAAAGATTTTTGGTCACAGTGGAAATGCATTTATTTATAGAAATGATCAAAACAAATACAAACAGTGCACACTACTACACAAACCATCTTGAAATCTGGTTTTGTTTACATTTGAGAGACCAGTCTGGGTTTTAAAGTATCCTTTTATGGTCCATTAACTTCAGATTTTATTCAGCTTTTACAGACCTTTCGGTGATTAAAATGCCATATAAGCTACATGAAGCTGTACATTTATAGGAATATACATTTGTAAATATGGGTAAGCTTGTAAATCATATCTATACTAGCCCTTCTGGTTCTTCTTAGGGTACGTTTATGCTCAATTTTGAAGGCAGAATGAGCGATTTGAAATGCTCATCGTAAACGCTCATCATAATCGCAGTTCCACGGTGTACTGTTTATGCTCACTTCTCTGGCTCCTCCAGGCAATTCTGGCTGGGTGGCCTTGCAGCTGGATTCGCAAACCTGCACTGCGCATGCTACGTAGACCCACTAGAGGTCAGTGCGTTGACCCCATTTACACGCGTTTACAAATGATTGTGCGTTTATGCTTCCCAGAATCGCCGATCCAAAACGCCCCTTTTTGTGAGTTTAGGATCGGCGATTATGATCAGCATTTTTCTGTGATTCTGCAAAAATGAGAAAGGACGCAACCGTGTTTTGAACTAAACGCGTAACAAATGCCTTATTCTGGCCAGAAAAAGCTGAGCATAAACGTACCCTAAGACTGTACATGCATGTACTTTTAAAGGGTGCCATAATACCTAATATCTATGTAGGTGCAAAGAATCATAAGTAGGCCTATAGGTCGAACCGACTCTGATCTGAGATAGCATTTGACATTGATCAATACCCTAAATATACTGCCTTGAAATTGGATTCACAAGTGAGGAGCCCTAATTTTTTTACTAAAGTTTGGTCATCAACTCATCATATTCCTCATATTAGCATAATAATGCATGAACTGATGCCTGTGATATTTCAACCCATTGTGGCTTTTGCCTCCTCACTCAAAAAAAGTATGGCCTGTTCAGACAATAGAAAAAATTTATACGAAACTCAGAAACATTGTATAAAGAATCATTGTATGATGAAAGAAGAATACAGGCTAGAAAACAACATCATATAAAGAAACTAATTTTTGACGAGGACAGCTGACGCAACAGCCGCCAATCATCAGTACGTGCTCATGATAAGCCCCGCCCAGTTATAAAATGTTCGCACGATACAATGTTCAAACTGGAGTGGGATCTTGATTCTTTGTTGAGTACTCGATGGAAATGATGCTCAAACAGACATTTCATTATATATTCTGTTAAACAACATTTCTCTATACCACATTCAGACTAAACATTTTAAGTAATTATTGATAGCTATACAAGACTCATATACATATCACTATACATTGAATGCTGCTAGTCTGAATGAAGGGTAACTTGGATGACAAGAAACCCTCTCTAGTACTCATGAAGAATATCACGCCTGGGGTGATGCACTGCATCATCATTCTCTCATTCTTCCCTCGCCACCCGACTACGATGCTCTCTCTCTCACAAGACAAAAGATGAGGGAAAGATCGAGCCACGCACTACAGCGTTTTCGCTCAATGTGTTCAGGGGTTTTAGCTAAATGAGCTTCTGTCGGGTTGGGTCGGTGGAATGAGGCTGTGAGATGGTGGATTATTTTTCCACCTCCTCCCTCCTCCTCCCTCCTCTGTTTCTTAATATTGGACACTCCCTCCATGAGAGGTTGTTGAATTAATGGTGATTTAGAGTTAAGTGAATGATAGAGAATAAATTCTCTCACAAACTAAAACCAAATGAAAATGATTGTTCAGTAATACTAATGGATGCCTGCTGGATGATTTTCGTAGAAAATGTTTGCTACATGTGCACATAAAAAAGCACAGAAAGCTACATGTAAGGATATGTACCGGTAAATGTATAGTCAATACCCGTAACATATTTTTATGATAATGAAACAAATACACTCAATTTTGAGGAAGGCTCTAGCCCCAAAGCCCTCCGGAACAAAAATTATGCCTGATTCCATTTGTAGTCAACCCAGTAACTTACATGTATCCTTCATAGAACATTATTTTGTATCTTTCTTACTTCATTAATCTGCTAAATTACATTTGTTATCACAATCCAGCAACAAAATACAGTACACCATTTATTTCTAGCCTTGAATTTGTTGCATCTAATTTAGTAGGACCGTAAAAAAAAATTGCATTTGAATTTTTCTTTATTCCTAGAACTAAAGACAAAAGCCATCATGTGGTGACTTATCCACCAATCTGCTCAAGAAGCTGCAGAAGCTTGAGTGCAAGGTGGGAGATAAGCTTCATCTTTCTGGCAGACAACAGCGCAAGATTTTTTAACCCCTCTCCAAACTGATTTCTTTACTAAGGATTCCCCCAGCCTAAAGAGCATTCAACAAAAAGCAAAAAGCCCATGTCTGCTCTTGTACATGTATGGTTTCACTAAAAGTCATCAGGTCTGTTTGCCTAGATGAGAAGAGGCTGCATTCATACAACCATTCCCCCTCTCAATATCAGTTTTAAAACATGATAATTTTGTAAGCATGTTAATTTGGAAAACATTTGCATTTCTGTTCTTTTCTATTGTTGTATAGTTTGATATCTCAAACAGAAAAAAAGAAAACATGCAAAGATCACACGTTCTGGAATCCATGAACACCATAGCGCTGTACATGTAGATCTCATGTTGAAAAGACGGTGAAAAGCATGGATACAGAATGAGCACTGCGCAAATATAGAAACAGAATCCCCCCCCCCCCTCAGAATGTTTTTATAAACGATACCATACCATGGGGGAGTGCCTCAATTTTGCCTTTAAAAAATTCAATAATTTTGACTACCACTTCATATTCCTGATTCTGGCTTTAAAAGGTTTTATGAGCACACCCTACATCAACTTCTGTGGAAGCCACCAAGAAGGTCTGATGGTGATTTACTAATCTCTATTTTTCTTTCCTTCTATGCTAGGCCTGAAATCTCTCTTACACCCTTCAATGATTTTTGTCGGTAAGTCTGAAAAAGAGTTGCTATCATCAGCCCTTTCAGGTTTCAGTTAACATCAACGTTCTATTCTGACTTCTTTGGCTCATTGAACATTGGTTATTAAATAGCGCTGGACTGTAATCTCGGTTGTAAAATAGAAAATTGACAAGATCCAGGGCTAAAGACTAGCTCCACATGTATTGCCTGGGTGCCGGTACACCTTTCTCTTTTATTTGGCTGCCTACATAAAAGCCCTGCCATTGTAGCATGGGTGACAAAATTTTCACTACAAAAATGTACTACTGTACATGTATACATGTGTTTCACAAGAAGTTTGAGCAACGAACTGAACATGGCCACTAAAAACTAAGTTTGGCATAAGATTGCCCAACTGTTAAAAAATTGGAGCAAAAATTATCTGATTGAGAAAAAGAATGAATGAAATATCCCACTCAATCAATGAATTTAAATTTACTGAGCTTTCTCTCAAGAACCCCCCCCCCTTACATTTAACGTACACTGTATTGATAGAATTCACTACATACACACATTAGTTGTTGATATGTTGGACAAGCAATCAAGTGTTTGCGCATTTTCATCAGAACTACATGTATGCAAAACATATCAATTTAGCAACACCAAGCTTTTGTTTCTTCAATAGGAACTAGAGCAAAACTGATGACCTTTTTTGTTGTGTCCTAATTCATGGCCTCACTTTCAGCAAATCAATAAAACATACATAAAACTATTTCCTACTGGTAAACAATATATTCATTGAAAAATATTTGTTAAGTACTCCTTTTGCAAAGACGAGAGCCTGTGGTGTTATTATTCATGCTTGTACCACAAACAAGTGTCTGAAAGAGAAGCTGGACTTCTACCAAATGAGAAGAATATTTTGTGACCTTTCTTGTTCTTTTTCTATTCTGTTTCTGGCAAAAATAATAGTACCAATGTCACATGGAAAAAATTGATTGTTCTTGAAATTGTCTCATATGTCAAATAAGACTATAAATAGTTTATGACTAAACCCTGATTATACATATCTGTGCAGTTTTATGTTTATATCTCTGTTCTGTTGTATTTATTATTTGTCAATTTTTAGCAAAAACTAGATAATTTTATTATGATTTTATGATTTTAAAACCTCATAGTACACAATTATTCTTTTTTACTACACAGGTACATGGTGTAAGCAACCATTCAAACTACCTTCTTAGATGTTCTTTTTCTTTCTTTTTTATCACAATAAAAGTGCAGGACTAGTACCAAGTATTTATACTGTACTTTTACATGTACATTATGCAGGGAATACAATGAACTTCATGAATGAAAGTAATACATGAGATCATTACATTTCAATACTTAATTTCCTCTCTCTTTTCTGCTGGATACTGCCTAGAGAGAAGGCAAACAATAATGTTATGACGTCAGATCCAGGAAACAATGTAGTATCATTTTTCACAGCGTGCTGTGTACGTCACGTTCATGTGTACAAGAATAGACTGCTTTTAATGAAGTATCAAAACGCTTTGGCGCATTTCCTTTCATAAGTAGAAATCGATGAATCAATGGATGATCAATGACTATTTTGGCTACAAAACGTATTCTTTGAATCATTGATTACTTAGAGGGGAACTCCACTCTGAATTCTGATGTAAAATTGGTTTTAATGGTAACAGATTAGTGATAGTTTAAGCAAATCCGGTAGAAAAATAAGAGAGTTGTCATAAATTGGCAACTCTCTGCCATAAATGTATGTTTAAAAGGTCATTTACTCTGTACTAAAGGTTCATCATTTGTAATGTTCTTTATAGAATATGTTACCAGAGTCCCCACATATACATTTTTGCATAACCCCTGTAAACCAATAGACTGCTTTTAATGAAGTATGAAAGTGCTTCAGAGTAAGTACTTCAGAGCATTTTCTTTCGTAAATAAGAATCAATGAATTAGTTATAATGGATGATCGATGACTATTTTTGCTTCAAATAACATTGAATCATTGATTACTTTAATAGAGGGGAACTCCACCCTTAATTCTGATATAACATTGGTTTTAATGGAAACAGATCAGTGAAAGTTGGAGCAAATCCGGTTAAACCTTTTTCATAAATTGGCAACTAAATTACTAGCTCTGTGCCATACATTTACAAGGTCTCTATCCCCTCATTTGCTCTGTACTAAAGATTCATCATCTTTCATTTTCTCTACAAAAAATGTTTAATTCATACATGTACCAGAGTCCCAAGATACATTGCACAACCCCTGTATGAAACTAATACAGTGTTTATACAGCATTTCTCCTTATTAACATCTATGAACATGGAAATTTATGCAATTTTCAGTACAGACCGCAAATGATGTGTAACAGAGTTGACACTTTGTGTTTGATTAAAAACTTTCTTATTTTTCTTATTTTTTAAATCTCCTTTTTCTTTCTTTTTTTAAAACTAAATATTAGGGTGAACCTTCCCTTTAATGGATGACCAACAACTACTTTTGTTTATCTTCTTCAGAACATTTCCTTTCATAAATAGCAATCAATGAAAATGAATGAATACTTTTAATGGATGACAAATGACTACCGCTTTTCTGTTCATTTCATTTGCGAATGTTTATTTTCATGCCACATATGGTTCACTGAAGTGAAGCCGAGTGGAGGTGATTAGTGCTGGAAAATGGAACAATTACCTTCCCTTTTAATTCTATTTGTCTGCAACTAATGGTCTACTGAGAATCGGATCAGGAAGGATTCGACTCAAATGAGCGATTCTTTGACAGAAGGATTGAACAACACTTCAACAGATCGACTTGCCTATAGATAGAAAATCTGAAGGGTGTAAGAGATATTTTAGACCTACATGTAGCATCTTTTTATTTTAAAATTACCTGACCTACATGTAAGACAACAACACCCTTGAGTTTCCTAAGGAGCCTTCTTGAAACACTCAAAATTACATGTGGGTGTCTTGATAATAAGTCTACTTCAAATGCAAAAAAAACACTAGTGTTTAAAAATCTAAACATTTCTTTGTTTATACAGTAGGTTCACGGTTGCACCATGTGAGAGAGAGGGGGAGGATTGGTGAGTCCTGAAAAAGGACTGTGGTAATGTTTCTTTCTTGAGTGTGTGTGTAGTCCTGAAAAGAACTGTTGGTAATCTTTCTCTGTTCATACATTAAGTATAGATGTTCCTTACATGAAGACCTCCTTTTATTTAAAAGAGGGGGTTTAAGTAGCTGTATACAACAAAGGTCCTTGACATATATTCATTTAAACATGTTATAAGATAATGAAATGTGAAGTGCATTGCACTTAACATTAAGTCATTTTATATTGCCTCAGTGGAAAACTGTGGTGGCTTACCGCAGCATACAGGTGTACATGTATGTGAACGAAGCTAAACAGAGTGAATACTCTAACCCAGACTACAAGGATGCATTGTACACTGTAGGTACATGTATAAAGAAACAAGGACTCGAAAGAGAAGCAGGGTCCCACTTTAGTCTGAACGTTTTATCATACGAAAATCGTATTCTGATAACTGGGCGGGGCTTATCAATCGTGAGTACGCACTAATGATTGGCTAGCTGTCATGTCAACTGATGCTCCTCAAAATCAGTTTCTTTATATGAGGCTGTTTGCTAGTCTGAATGCCCCTTTCATTCTATGATGATTCTTTAAAGCCCCTCTGCACTAGTTTGGCCAGGAGGGATTAGACCTCCCAGCAAGGCCACTGGCAGGTGGTTATCTCATCAAATCAGCTCTCAATTAACATAATTAACGGGTACCGCTTAGGCATTGTTGGCTGTATAGAGGGCGCAAGTAGCTATAAGTAGTGCAGTGGGGCTTTAAAACAAGTACAAGTTTTGTATAAACTTCTCATAGTCTGAACTGGCTGATAGCTTGAAATCTCTGGAGACCTTGTACTTACCCTACATATGTAAGTGGATGGCTTTGGTGTATAAGTATTCTACATGTTGGGCAGGTGTTGTTCTCCTCAAGGTACTTCACGAGACAGCTTTTACAAACTGAAAGAGAAGGATACAAAAAGAAAAGAGATAAAGATAATTAGAACAATAATTAAACTGTACATATACTACACAAGTTCAAGTACATGCACATGTAAATACATGTATACAGTCAACTTGCCTCAAGAGTTAAAGACCATTCCAGACCACCTGTTCGTAAAGAACACATTTCATCTAACATTTCTTTTGCATAGTTACAATTTATTTCTGATCGATACCTGTCTTAAAGGAACTTGTGTATACTTTGCTTCTCCTAGCTTAGCCCTTTCTTTCTTTTTCTTTTTTTTCTCTTCTCCCTCCCTCCCTCTCTATCACACACACACTTCTCTTTATATTTACATATCTATCTCCCCCTCTCTCTCCCCCTCCCCCTCTCTCTCCCCTCCCCCTCTCTCTCTCTCTTTCTCTCTGTCCTCTTTATTTCTTCTTTCTCTCCCTTCCCTCTCTCCTCTTCTTTTTATTTCTTTCTCTTTCCGACTCCTCACCCCTCCTCTCCCCTCCCATCCCCTTTCTCCTTCCATACCCACCATCATACGTTCTCGCCCACCTCTTAGCATCCCATCTTTACTCTCTCTGTCTCTCAATTATCCTCCTCTCCCACTCATTATCTAGGTGGGGATCTCAAATCCGATAGAACACACCATGAATAATTCAGGGCATTGATGAGTAGCTTGAGTCAGAGAACAGATGAGGCCTTCTGTCCTCATTTGTCATTATCCCGTTGCCATGGAAACAAGTCTGGGATGTAGAGCTGGAGATTAAGTAGCCTTTGTCATTCCAAAAACTGATCATTTTTTTATCTGAATGCCACCTGTAAGTCAGATTATTCAAAAAACCTACTGTACTCTGATATTTTTCTTGCAAGAAACTGAAGACAGAACTGAGAATGTGGCTTTTCACAGTTAGAGATAAAACATCAAATCACTTTCTAATTAGGGAAGATGTACACTGTACCCGAACACTAGTAAAACTGTACAATCTCCTTAATGGGCATGCGTACATATATAGATTGAAAACTTACAAAACATAGTTTTCCAGAAACATCAATATGTTGTATGAAGTGAAAGAGAATCAATTGATAAAACCCAACGAGGAGCACTAAATATTATGATTATCTCATCAAGAACAGTGAAACCTGCATATAAAGATCACTTAAGGGAGCATCCTGGTCTTTATAGGCAGGTCGTCTTCTTTACTACACACCTCAACTAGAAACAATGTCAAAGGAAAACTCAATATATGGTCTTTATAGACAGGTGGTTGAAATAAATAATTAAGCATGTTTGAATGTATACATTTCTTCCTAAAGAGTATACACCGACCTAAACGCAGTAGCCCTCTTAATTCAAGCTATTTCTACAGCCTGCTTCAAACCTTTGCCTACAAGTACAAGCAAAATCACAATTCATAAATTATATTTTACATTATTAGTTTGTATATTGTAAGACATTGTTGAGTACTGACTCTTGTTTTTTTTTAAAGCATCGATTGTAAAAGTAAATTCATTATTTTTTGTTTTGTTACATTCTCTAAACTGATTTGTACCAAAATACTTTGTTAAGCTGTTTAAGGGGTTAGGCTCAACTAGCACATGTGCTATTATCTTGCCCCTTCTACCAACCAATAGTTTCTCTTCCTGTATATGTAATTATTGTATAAAATGTATGAAATGTATTGCTGTTGGTAAATAAATCAAATCAAAAATCAAATAAAAAATAGGGTCTTTATAGACAGGTTGTCTTTATTTCTAGTTAGGAGTACCAACTGATCTGACCTGAACGCTATGTATAGATAGTCTGCAAGCACACGCTCTAATTTGATTCCTAAATTCCTAAAGTCTTGAGCAGAGCCTAGATCTGTCAGTTTCTGGCTGTTTCAGGAATGGCTTTATTGTACAGAGCCCATTGTAGTCTCATATTGCAGACACTAGGCCTGCCTTCATCAGCTCGAGTTTGCCAAATAACCCGCTTTTTAAACTAGCCCGATCGCAAATTAGCCAGTTAATCTGAGTCTTCATCAGCTCGCAGTTGCAAATAGTAGGATATTTGGTAGAGACAATATCCTGAGAAATCTTGGTCTTGTTTTCAAAATATCCCGCTATTTAAGAAATGGCAGGCTAATATGCGCCTGTCCGAGCTAGTTCTTGATAAGCGTATCGGTCTGGTGAAGGCGCAATTTTGAGCTTCGGGATAATATACCGAGTCTGAAAACAGCGAGTTATTTGGCAAACTCGAGCTGATGACGACTGGCCTACTGTTACAAACTGACAGGGTTTGTGCCTGTAATGTATTAAAAACAGAGTATCTAGGCCCTTTAATTCAACTCTGCTAAATATGGCATATCCGGCCCTGAGCCATTTCTACAGCCTCCTCCTAACCCCTGTCAACAAGCCAAAAGTCAGAGGAACGCAGTGGAGTGCATGTTTACACACATTATCCAGGCTTTACTCCTGCTTCCAATAGGTTTGACAAGGGTGCGCAAATACCTGAAGAGAGAAAGATTACTAAATCCTTCCCCACCGTGACATGTAACCCATTTTTTCTTGAATATCAACCTTTAGAATAGCGTAAAACCAGATAATTAATTATTTTCATGAGCGGATTGAATTCAGTTACGGTAAGTTTCATGAGCTGAAATAAATAAATCAAACTGGTCTCAGCAATAATACAATACAAAACTTTTGAACAAAAGAAACATGCAACAGTTGTGGGTGGTGTGAAATCCAGAAGTTATCAAGCTCTGAAATATAAAGTGAAGGTGACATACATGTATATCTTGGCAATAAACTTGGAATTCAGGATAGGTTCTTACTAGGCCTAGTTCTCACTGGTGCTGATGCAAAGACAGCCATCATGGATAATTTGTTAGAGATAAAGGTGAGTTCTGGTCATCCGATTGCATTGTGAAAGAAAAGGTGTGGAATGGATCAGAAAAAGTTGATCATGTAGCATGTAAGCATTGGTGTGTACTGCAACTTTCTGGAGTCATTAAAATCATGATAAAGTAACAAGCACTGTACACAGAAAGATGTGGGACTACATACATGTAAATGGTGTCGGGGCTACTAACCTTGATTTCCTAATCTTGCTACATGTATGCTCATTACTCAGCCAGTATACACTTTCTACCGAAATTGTTTGGCAAATGACATTTATTTTTAATCTTGAACATTCAGTGTAAGTTTCGTTTGATTCTGTGAAAATCCATTTTCTTTTTTTTTACCAGAACTCACCATTATCTTTAAAGATCCAAGTCACAATTAAATGTTATTATTGTATTGTTCATGTACTTATTCAAATTGAGGCAAGTACAATTTTTTCTTCAAATGCCACTACAAGCAAAGGAGTGACAGTATTTGCAGCTAAATGGCAGCTATATTTGCAGATGAAGGAATAATTGAATTTTAGACACTGGCAACTTCAGAATAAGAAACAACTGTAACAACATGTCGCAAGAAAAAGTAAATGGGTGGTAAAATTAGCTTGCAAATATCGTGGCATTTGATGATCAACTTTCTGCAACTGATTATTTTGCACTTCTACAAACCCTCTCCCATACTGATTACGCCATGATATGTACGAGTATGTCGTATCTGTCAGATCTGAAAGCTATAAATAACTTGTCACTTTAATATCTATAAATGTCATTATTATTAATGCATGACAATAAAGGACAGACGTTTGTGACAGGAGTTGGCAAAACGTATATTTCAAACATGGTGATTAGCCAGTAGCTATATTAGCCATTCACCATCGTCACTGCATGTTGCATACATGTACATGTACATAAATGTACAGCTAAAATCTTGATTCAACATTTCTCACACAAGAATGTTTAATAGCGAATGTTGTGTAGCAAAATCTTGAAAATGAAAAGAAAGACAATGTAGCGAAACAAAGGTTTCTTGTTTTGTTTGGAAACTCGACAGAATCAGCGCCGACTCACAGCATTAGTACACTACGTATGAACCTCAGCTGTTCAGGTTGTACAGTACATGTACATGTATGCTCTTTTTGCCATTCAGAAGCTGCATTTTTAAAAATGTTTATTATAAAGCGCATTTCAACAACAAATTTTGTTATATGACTTTCAATCTCGTGTGTAAGTACCCCGGCCTTTTGATGAAAACTTGGACAGATGTCAACTTTCACTCGTAGCATGGTGATTACAGACACCTGTTAATGTTAACAATCCCCTAATGTCTGCATACAAGATACATATTTCATCCATTCGTGTATCGGTAACACAGCTATCCAGTATCACTTGAGAGATACCCGGTAGGTTTCAAACAAGTCTGTTCATAAATGGCCTTATCATGGTTAGCAATATTCAGAAATTATAGTTTCATTTTCTTTTATCTATCAATCTCGATCTACATGTACATGTAAGTCCTTACAGATACCAGTTTCTAACTGTGTGCCCGGGTAAAGAGCATGTACAGGTGTATGAATGTGCGGACAAAGGATATATGTCTATATCAGAAGTACAACATATATTTTTTTATCAAGAAGATATACAAGTGCATAATAAGAGGCGAATTTTGTCATCTTTGTTTTTAGCCAATTTGGGCTGAGGTGGGGGAGTTAGGTGATAGGAGTTTCATTGAATGAATTCAGTTCAAGGTACTGAACAATCAGCATACATGTACATGTAATTAGCCACCAAACAATGTGTTGTACATTGCGCTTATCTTTTTTTTATCTGCACAGTTTGAAAAGAGCCCACCCCTTCTCAAGGAAAAAATATTCTTTCATTACCGGTAATACATAAAAGCCTATTTTGTCTAAAGTGACTAAAATATGATGGGTCATACAGTTGCACAAAGGTCATTTTAAATATTCATTTTCAATCTCCAGAGAGACTATGCACTTTGCATATTGCCTGCTGAGAGCCAGAGGGGCATTAACTCAAATCCTTTTCACCAAGTTAACACCCTTCTGGCTCTAGACAGACAGTACTCTTATTCTAATAAAGCCGTTCAGGGGCAGTATATATGGAAGTAGGCTAATATTAGCTCCGACCGATCGACTGACTGATGCACAGGGGGGTAAGCCAATCCATAGAAGGCTGCTTGTTCCAACGCACACACACTCTGTTCAGACTGGCAATATTCATCATGGCTATACAGGAATCATTTAATACTGCCAATACTGGTAGATTCATACATGTACATGTCCATGTACATGTATAAGACCATTGTTTTTGTCTGAATATCACATCTGCTGTACATGTACATGTACTTATAATGTACACTGTACGTCAAAAGAGAGGTTTGAGCATTATTTCAAAAGAAAAATTGATAAAGAATCAAAGACCACTTCTAATAGTGACAATAATAACAAAGCACCAAATCCATTTTAAGGGATGCTTCATCGTTTCGTATGAAAACCTTGTAACTGGGCGAGGCTTATCATAAGGGCACAATGATGACTGGTTAAATGTACGTATACATGTAGCTCTCATTCAACTAAAGACGTTTCTTTTTAAACGATATTAATTTGGACAACATTTCATCAGAGCTGTAGATATTAAGAAATACCACTTTCACTAAACAAAAAACAACGTATCTTTGAGCAAGTTTCGTATAAAAATTCCCCTAGTGTGAACAGACCCTCAAAGACATACAGTGTATACATGAACTGATGCTATTTCAGTTCAGGATACAGATGATTTATCAAGATGCTCTGATCCAGACGGCATTTAAAATGAGAATCTTTCCAGCGCATGTTGGGGGCTACATGTAAGAGTCAGTAGAGGATACCTCGATTCATGTTGATTAATTTTCTTCTTCACGTACATGTACATGAATGCACACATGAATTATTTTCTTTTCTGTTCAGGGGTCATATTCTGAGAACGATGTGATCGTCAATTGTCATAACAGACTCAAGTTACAATTTGAATGTCAGTAAACCGGTCTATTCCAGGTGAATATTCTTCTCTTCTAAAAAGTCAGTGTCAACCACATTCAAAGATTGTCAAGTGTTAAAGATAGTAGAATGTTAGTTTTGTTTATTTTTTTATCAAATTTCAACGGGTGAATGCTCACCACCAACACCATGAAGTTAAATGGTTTCTATTCAGTGCCTTCTGCAAATACCCTTCGAGGTAGTACAAACAAATTCGGTATTCAATCGATCAGCTGATTTCAATCTTTTTCTGTTATTCTAAATACTGCACTTTAAAGGGAGTATGACATCTCACAACCTCTCACGATCACGAAAAAGTACACATACATGTACATGATGATATGCATCATAGATACCACACATTTGTCATATTGTACAGTTTTTTGTTAAAGGTAAAGACCAGTAATATTGCAATTTCAAAAAATGAAGTGGAAGCTCTTATTACCAATCATGTGAAAGAATATGTTTTGAATAATACATGATGATAAAATTGTGGCCGGGAAACCGCCTATTAATTGATATATTTGGTAAATTAGTTTTTCTATTGGTATGTGAGAGATAAAAACGCATGTGTCGCGCACGTGTGCGTAGTCCCGTATACATCTTTCTGTGTACAGTGCTTGTAACTTTATGAAGACTGGACCAAATTTCTTATCATTTTGATGATTCCAGGACCTTGCAGTACATGTATGCTAGATGCATGATCAACCTTTTCTGATCGATTTCAGGTTTCTTGCACAATGCAATCGCATGACCAGAACTGGTCTTTGTCTTTAACATGATCTTTGTTAGTATCAAACCAATTGAATAAGGATTTTCTGTTGTACGATAATCTTTTGACAGATAAATCAATGAGTTCAATTCAATTCTATTCTATTCTACTGTAAAAATATTCACATGTACATGTACAGTCTTTATTTATAAATTACAATTTGTTAACTCTATTTGTTATCAGATGTTATTTCTTCGCCCCCCCCCCCCCCCCCCTCCCCTCGCCTCCTTTTTCTTCTTTTCTAATCGACCTCTTCAAATAAATTTTACTGCCTTTGAGCTGAAAGGAATATTGATTACCACTACAGAGTCCTTGCGTACATGTAGTTAATACTCATAAATCCCTGTCAATATTTCAGAGATACAATTTACAATAACACATCAGAAATGCAATTTCCTTCAAGGCTATATAGTTTTCATTTCTCAATCTAATGCACTCCATTTTCTAAAATCCTCTTTCGACTAAACCCCATTTAAATTGAACCCCTATAAAATTGAGCCATGCCCTAAGGTGACCAATGGTCTAGTGAAAACTCAGGGGTAATTATCCCCATACAAATCATGTCTGAGACTTACAAAGATATCAATCTCAAAAATCAATCGTATGTCCTTAGATACAATGCTCAAGACACAACTGATCGAAAAGATGTAATTGATTTATTGGACTTACAATGTGCAATGCGCAGATCGATTGTAAAGTTTTTACAATGTTACAGGGTACTAACACTTAGGTACAATGTACACTGTAACATGCAGACGGGGGGGGGGGGGGGGGGGGAAGGTAAATTCAGGTCTGGCTGAATATTGTCTTGGTCTGGAAAAAAACCTGGAGACTAGGGACTTCACAAGATAGAGGGTGGGGTTTGAAGTACCCCTCCATTTAACATTCCTGTCTGCAATTTTAATTTCTCTAGCTTTTTCAGAAGGCAAAATAATTAATGCCCTGCATGTCTGCAAATTTGGTATGAAGACGATTTGTACTCTTGTTGACAAACACATATCTCATTCTGAGGAGCTTGTCAGCAAATTAGGGATAAGGGGAAAGCTTCAGATACATAGTATCTGTACATGCAGGTCAACAGCAATTGTTTGAAACTTATAATATAGGTGAATGTAATCAAGGGAGACAAGAAAAGTAATCTTTATCTATACATGTGAATTTCGGAATAGATTACGGTACCTATTGATGTCAGATTAAGAAGGTCTAGAAATGTAATAGGCTTCAGAATTCTGTTGAACAAATCCTGAATGAAATATCAAATTAAATAGTCTGCACATGTACAAAAAATATATTTGTCATGCATGATCAGTTTGTATATTCTAAGACATTGTTAAGTATTTTGTTAAGTATCAATTGTTATGGTAAATTCATTATTTTGTTACGTTTTCTAAACTGATTTGTACCAAAGTACTTTGTTCAGCTGTTTAAGGGGCGAGACTTGACTAGCACATGTGTCATTTTCTAGTCCCTTTTAAATACATGTAAATATGATACGGTAAATCAAATCAAAATCAAATCAAATTAAATATACATGTAGGCAGGTGGTCTTTGGGTACAGGTGTTTTGGGGGTATATGTTTCTTTAGAACAGGTTTCAATGAGTTTACAATTCAAGAGAAACAAAATGTGGTTACTAGAGACAGGTGGTCTTTCTATACAGGTGATTGGTGAAAAAGAGTCCCGTTTCATAAAACAAGTTACTTAATCATGAATCATTGCATATGGCTGGTTGAAAGCAAATTTATCTGTCATAGAATTATATGACACTCAAATTTAATCATGATGAAAAGTTTAATGCAACAAGGCACAGGTTTGGCAGTGTTACTTGAATAAATACTTGTTCTATCAAACGATTTCCTATCACAAAATGAAGATGATCTGATACTCACATGTGTGTAAACATTCTGTAATGGTGGTAGCATCGATGAGGTATCCCCGACATAGCTTGCAGGTGATGTTCTCATTGATCTCATAGAGAAACACCTGCCTGTCCAACTATATAGAGACAAAGAAAAGAATGAAAATATTAAACATACAAAACATCTCGACAATCAATAAAAGTCTTTGGCAAAGTCAAGACTGAGCTCCACACTATTACCTTACAAACTCCCAATAAACATTTTCAGTTTCTTTTTACATGGCCCCTACTAAAAATGTTGAAATATTAAAGAACCATTAGTTGCAATTTGGGAACCTATATTTATTTACCAGGCACATGTCTATATTGAGCCATGAATTTGTCGGTCTTGAAAGTGTATGACATGTATTACAACTACTGTATTGAGTAATTTACAAAAAATGATTATTTCACATTCAATTTTATTTAGAAAATAGGCCATATGACATGTTTCTAGTAGTCTTGAAGGCTTAAAATGGTTCTGAATGGTGAATTGAAACAACTGTTCATCAACCAGCAATGTACAACTTTCAATCAAAGAAAATAAAAATACGCGACCGGTCAGGGGCACCAGTCATGCCCCCTTACAATACAAGCCCCATTAAATGCCTCCATTTGACCTTTCCCTTTAAATAGCATACATGTACTAATTTTGAAGGCAGTACATGTATGTGATTAGAATAGATTTTTGTAGATGCATGTAATGTTTACTAGTCATGAGATTATAGGATTATCTCTTCTACAGTCTAACCTTGCTTCCAAGGTGGAATAAAAAGGAGCTCTTAAACTACTGTAGGGTCCAAAACTCAATTGTTTGCTATTTTAAAGAATTAAACCCTTTTGTGACAATCATTCCCCATTGTGAGGTTTTGGCTCAATAACTTTTAATTCAGAGCACTAAAAAAATATGTTGGATGCATTACCAGTAGATAGGGCAAACAATCTGCACACGCAGAATCCATTCTTGCTTTACAACTGTATAAGAGGGTAATTACGAAACATACATGTACATGTACGTTCTCACAAATGCAAGTTTTTTTTTCTCCATGAACACCTACATGTAAACTGTATGAAAGAGGGTTCCTTCATTGTACATGTGTACATACAGTTTGCACCTGCAAATAATTTATAAACTTACTGGTAGTGGTACTGAATATTTCTTCATTTATTAAAAATGTCCTTTGAAGTCAAAGACGGTAACATGATCTGGTTGAACTTAGCGTCACAACTCTCATTTCCTCCTTTCCAGCAGAGAAAATGAGTGTTGGCTTCCTCCGACAAATTAAAACCAAACATGTACATGTCACTGGTCCTTGACCTAAATGTACGTTTACATTTACATCATATATTTACATGAATATGAAACACTTGTACATTATTTCTCTTTTTTCCCATTTTATTTTAGCATTATATCTGGAGTCCTACATGTACATTGAATCTAAAATGTATTAAAAGTTATTAACAGATCCTCTCTTCTAAATTCAATATACACACATGTACATGTACAGTAATTCTCTATTAAATCAATCTCAACATACGTACAAGTATTGTAAATTAATCAAACTACATGCATATCTGTTTATAGAAACCTAACCATTCTCGAGCACCCTCAAACCTATCTCTGACCACATCAAAAGGTGGTCCAAAGGCTTGCCCCCCCCCCCCTCCCCCCCTCCCCCCCAAAAAAAATCTCAGGTACGCTTTGTGCATTCACACCCAACTATAAAAACGATACCCCAAGATAGCTTTAGATTTTGTCTCTGACTACATACAATGTACATGTACAGGTATACATGTATGTAAGTTATGTAGTTCATGTTGAACACTACTTATATATTTTCAAGCAATCTGCTTAATACAATTGACAGTCCTTCTCCAGCATATAATTTTATAATGTTTGATGAAATTTATTATTTATTACAGTTTATAATTTCGTTTTGAAAATAACAATCGTTATATTTGCTTATTTATGATTCACTCTCAGAAAAATGCTCATTGTATTTTATATTATTATTGTTATAAAAAAACTGTGTACTTATATATAAATGCAGAAGAAAAGAAAATCAAATCAAATCAATTCAAATTGAAGGTGAGCTATATTATACATCCTCCATGAAATTATGCCTACTGCACATGCTACAATGTACAAGGACATTAACAATCCTGAGTACACACTAGTGGGAACAAGCTCACACGTGTCAATACATAGCCAAGCATGTTGGTATGTTTGTATTCTACTCAGCCACAGAGCAAGGTGGTGAATAATCCATGGTTAGCTGCAGACAAAAGAACTCAATTTCTACCACCAATAAAGACTATTGAGAGTAGCAGCTTGTGGTTTTAGGAAAAGCTTGGCTTGGAGTTGGACCTTTTCAATTCTCTTTTGGGCCTTCTTAAATCTCTTTCTTTCTTTGGTGATTCATTAATAGTTTGTACCTGTACCTGTACATCTACATTTTGGAAGCCCCCCCCCCCCCCCCCCCCTACTTTGTACAAGTAGTATGCTCACAGTTGGACATTCCAAGATGATTTACTTTCGGTTTTGAAATGGACATTCCTTCTTCATATATCAAAGAGATGACCAACTTTGAAACTGACAAACATGTCCATGTATATTATATGCCATAAAATTGTCAATACGTAAAGAATTGTTACATGTATCTCTGGCTTTGATTTTATCAATTTTAGGACAGATTTGAAATAGATTAATAAATAAATAAATAATACAAATGTGTACTTTGTTCTCTTGAGATTGTGGTTTAGTATTTTGTGATTAAAGAGCAAGTGACATTTGGCAATGCAATTGTTATGTTTCCTTAGGGCCTTTTTTGAACAATCTGAGATGTCTTTATAACGCTCAAGATTTTAAAGCTTTCCACCCGAGCTGAATCGGTTGCTACTCCTGCATACTTTTTCGCTGGTAGACCTTACTGTCTTTGATTTATCATACTGTATTTAGGAAAAACTTCCAAGATATTTGATTCATGTACATGTACATGCAGTAAAACATATGCACATGTACCATCAATTTTACTGTCAACTATTCATATGTAATGGATTTCTCTCTCTCTTGTACCTGTACATTTTTGTACATGACAAATGGGAGAGTAATAAATTGCCAATTCGAATTTTGAATAGATATTGATCTCATATTTCAAACATTCATAACTTTCTTATTTTGGGTCAAATTTATTTTAAACTTTCACATTCTGTTTTTCATATCTTTTTTTCTTGCTTTCACGCAATTGAACATTTTACAAAGGTCCGATTGCCCTTTAAAAAATAACCATTTAGTTCCATCGTTATTACAGTTTGTTCGGGCAGAGCGATGCAGAAGCACTTTGATACAATCAAAACTCTTACAGAGGAATGCTTCCAAGGGTCTGTCACCCTCAAACATGCACTGATCATTTCATTATGGCAGGGAAAGCAAGCTCACATACTGTATGATCGTTTGAATGAACACCCTTTGCGTCTCCACCACATTCACTCTCCACTGCAGCTAGCTACGTGTACACATGAAGACCCTGGTCGCTTGGCTAGTAATGAGCCATGCACTCGGCCTCAGTACGTGCCCAATTCCTCATAAAATCTCCCTAAACTCACTAGGAATATTGATTTCAATTCCAAACGGGCAGCGTTCACCAGGCACTTGACTGCGAGGGAGGGCTTTCCTTGTCTCTTTAAAGGGATGAATCACTCCCAGATGAATTCAATTAAGAAGCAATCAGGCATGATGAGTGCATATACTTTCTTTCTTTACAAAATTCATCTCTCTGTCGAAGGATTTTAAGAATGCTAGCAATTTTAATGGCCCGTGACTATGCTGCAACTATAGTTTATCAATTCCACTGGAATGGGAAATTGCATGTTTTAAGAATTAAGATACAGCAATATCATTATAAACCTCTGTTTACCGTACATTTATAGTAGATTGTAAAAAGTAGGCTGTATGCTTTAATAGCCACTTAATCAGCTCTTTAATAGCCCCTGTGGCATACACATGAGAAACTTGTGCACCTTTTCTTTCTTTTATTTACACCAAAGTTCAAGCTTAACAACTTATTTTGTATACTGTAATAACGTAATGACTCATTTCTATTATGAATCATCCGTTTACATTGATTTAAAAGTTAGAATGCATCACAAAGGCGACATCCTTTTGTTCTCACCCCTTCCTGCTGTTTGTCACCAAATGGTCTGTGGTTTAAGTATCATTGTCAAAACTGGAAATGTTGGTGTTGGGAAATCTGTTGACAGGTTTCCTTTAAAATCACATTGTTTCCATGAGAATAGAGGTGTGTGGTCCACTGGAGGTCTCCAGACCGTGAACCACAAGGTTTGGGGTTCAAAACCTGGTCGCAGCACTAATGTCCTTTGGCGAGACATTAATCTACATTTGCCACACTCCACCCAGGTGAGGTAAACGGGTACCTGACAGAAATAAATTCCTTAATATGCTTGAGTGCTGTAATGGCAACAGTGCTAAAAACCAGGGCCATGATAATGGAGCGTCAGGGGTGGCAATTTGCCAGATATGAACTCTATACAAGACTCCACTATCATCTATATCAACAAATATTTGTTGATATCAAACAGAAACTTCCTTTCATTGTTACATGCTATCATAGCTAAATTATTCAGCTGTAAATGTTTATTTTTTTATTTTTTTCTTCTTTTGTGGCCTGATGCTATGCCATTGGACTTTCTGTGCATCCCCCCCCCCTCGCCCCCCCCCCCCCCCCCCCCCTCTGAAAAAAAATCAAATTCTTCCCTCAATGAGTACCCTCATTTTTCAGGACCCTTTAAAGGGCAGGTAAATTGCATATTTTAATGATACTGGTACTCTATATTGTAAGACAAATCTGTCTGTCTATATGTAGGCCTACGTGTACGTATAATAAACGTACATGTACATGCATATATATGCCTACAATGTAGCTCAATGAACTTTGCAATGTGACATGGCTATCAATTGCATCCGCGAGGGGGTATCATCTGAGGAATGATGAGAATGTGAAATCTACACAAACATCAATAAATCAAACAAACATAAACTCCCCCAAGATATAACCTCAGTGTACATTTGTATAAATCACATTAGTGGAAATTCGCATTAGTGGAATTTCACATTAGTGAATTTGTCATGCTTGTCTATTATAAATGTAACAACCTTCCTGTACATGTATATCAATAGAGTCAAACCTGCCTCAGTGGCCACCTCTCTATAAAGGCCACCTCTCTATAGATGCAATGTATTTTGTCTCCATCAAGAAGGAAATATGTTTTCAATAACCTGTCTATAAAGGCCACCTGTCCATAATGGCCACTGTTGTTATCCCCTTGGGTTGTCTCAGTATAGACATGTTTGACTGTATTTAATACAGTGTGAGTCAAAAAAAACTTTACACCTAGGAAATTACTAATAATTTAAAAAAATAATTTATGAACAGTGAAGTAGTATACATCATATGAAAGAGTGTTTTATCCTGAATCATTTGGTACCATTTTTTAGTGGTATGTGTTCACGCTTGGATGAACAGGAGGTATTGTTTGCGAGAGTGCAAAAATCGAATTGCGCCAAAGTATTAAAGTGAGAGAATGAATTGAATGTATGAAATGAGATGCATTGCAGATGCTTTTTTCAGTAGCAAAGTCACACACACACACATATGAAACACATACACCCACACACACGCGCACACACACAAACATATGATAATGGTGTTCATTTGGAGTAAAATACTTTATTTTTTACTTCATCTTCAAATTGTTAACGATCATCATAATTATGATGATAATGTTAATTCAAATGCTTATAATCATGGATCCTTTGAAGCTTCATTTGTGACCAGCAAGTAACTGTCCCTTCATCTACTCCTCGACATGACCTCCGTCCCTTTCGATGCACTTTCTAGCGCGATGGAGCATCTCCTGAAACACTCGACGAAGCATGCGCCTGTCTCTCCCAAGTTCTTCGCTCTCAATCCTGATCCTCTCTCGTAGGTCGTTGAGGTTCGCAGGTGGGCTCTGGTACACCCGAGACTTGAGGTAACCCAAGACGAAAAAATCAAGCGGTGTTAGGTCCGGGGATCGACGTGGCCACTCCACAGGTTCGTTCAGAGCGATGATCCTGTTCCCGAAGAGTTCTCTCAACCTGGTCATCACAATCCTTGTCCTGTGAGCAGGGGCACCATCTTGTGCCCACCAAAGGTGCCAGAAAGGACCGTTTCTCTGACGCCTAAATCGTGCCATCTGATCCAGAGCCGGGACAACCTGATCATCTATCATTCTTAGATAGCGCTCCCCATTCACTGTCTGTTCAAAGAAGAAGGGTCCAAGAAGACTTCCATTTCCAAGAAGACCGATCCAAACTGTCACATCTAAATTTGCTATGCGAGTGTGTGTGTGTGTGTGCGTGTGTGTGTGTGTGTGTGTGTGTGTGTGTATGGGCGAGTGTGTTTGTGTGTTTGTGTGACTTATTGAGTGTGACTCTGTGTGTGTTTTGATATGTGTGACATGATTAATTTTGGTAGGGATGTTATTTGGATCTGCAAAGACCGAATTAATACTGAAATCCTGAAAAATTGTTTTATTCAAACATCACATAAGCATTATTTGGCGCAAGTCGATTTTTGCACTCTCGCAAACAATGCCTCCTATTTATCCTAGCGTGAACACATACCACCCAAAATGGTACCAAACGATTTGGGATGAAACACTCTTTCATATGGTGAATAATAATTTACTTTTCATAAATGATTCTTAAAATTATTAGCATTTTTCTAGGTGTAAAGTTTTTTTTGACTCACACTGTATACTTGCAGATATTTTTTATTTCAAACAAGTACTTGTATGCCTACCAGTACATGTACACTGTACATGTATGTTGTTATGCTGGTTTCAGTAATTATAGTAGTTTACATGCATTTTCTAATTCTACCTGTCAATGTACATGTCGATGTATAATTACATTTCATATTGTCTGTTTAGAGCCAGAACGGTGTTAATAGCACTTGGAAATAACTTGATAAAAGTATATAGTTTTAACAGTCTTTTGGCGTCGGCATACAATGATTTATTATCCTTTCACTTTCTATTGATTGAACATGTTTGATGGAAAGCAAGTGTTTGCACAACATCTGTAAGTTCATGACAAAAAATCAATCTATTTCTATTTGACCCTTTTCATTTGTTGTTATTTTGAATACCGGTAATTGTTTATTATGGAGTGTAGCTCTGTTTATCTCCAGTGTCAGGATTTCTGTTATAACACGCAGCTACTGTATATTGCCAGATCTTTATTATAAGTCTTCACTGTATCAGCAAACGTTTTTGCGCAAATTTTGTGACATTTTTGTCTGATATTTGATTTGAAGGTTTTGAATGAGTAAGATGTACATGTACATGTAGATGTTGTGTTTTGAAATCGATCCGAGTCGGCCCAGTCTCTCCTATTTCTGGCTGGACAGCACTTCGGGCTCTTGGTCGGCTTGTGGCGTGGCTTTTGTCATCGGGGTATTAATTACATGTAGTTCCTATATATCTGTAAATATATTACTGAATTGTATTTCTGTTTGTACACCCTCCTTTCATTTGTCTGCTTTTTTTTTATTTATTTTTTTATTATGGGGGTATTTTTTTTCTTCTTCATTTTATTGAATCTTTTAATTCTCATGTTTTGCTTTAATAAAATATACAAAGAAAATATACAAAAATAAATCAATTCAGGTCTACACATCATCCACAGGGCATTAATGACCGTACAGTGCACATGCAAGTCAACACTGTAAAAGTGTTGGTACGTCTGAGCAGGTCTGAGTGTGCAATTGTTTCTGATGTGAGCGGAAGGCCACAGCCGGCCGGCTGTCAGAAAGCTCGCGTCTGATTATCTCAGCTTCCTGATAAACACATCCTCACTCTTCCTCCCTACATGTACATTGTAGCTCTCTCTGCAGGGGTCTGTACATAGTGGCTCAAACCATGAACCTACATGTACATGTAGTACTTCGTAGTATATGTACATGTACAGTGTACACAGAGAGGCCAAGTTAAAAGATCAACAATGCGTGACATTTTCATGATTCGGCGCGCCAGCGCGCGTGCGAGGGTATAACACACGTATAAGGTATACCGTAAATAACGTTGTATAAACCGCCCTCGTGTATTAACCGCACCCCTCTTTTTCGCCCTTAAAAAAAAAAAAAAAAAAATTGCCGAGATTTTTTTTTGTGTATAAGATCATTACGGTACTGTAAATTAAAAAACAGTAGGGACCTAGGATAGAACCATGTAATAGAAGAAAAAATGGAGGAATTATTATTATAAACTACATATTGAGATCTATCAGAAAGATTACTTTCAAACCAAGATGACAGACAAATTTGAGTGTTGTTCTAGTTTCCGAGTGGTGAGTCAACATACCGATTACCGAGCTGGAAGACATTGCCAGGCATAGCGCCAGGTGGAGGGGCATAAATTGAAACTTAAAACTGAAAATTGAAACTTTTTTTTTTTTTTTTTTTTTTTTTGGTGTACCGTGTATAAACCGCACCCCCGACTTTGAATTTTTTCGGCGGCAAAAAAGTGCGGTTTATACACCGTTATATACGGTAGCGTTTTTTCAAAATCTAGCGCGTGCATTTTCAGACCCTTGAAATGCGTGATACTTGGTAGCTCGGTGTACATGTACAGGTAGGTCCATGCTCAAACTCTTGTTCTGTTCATGATTCTCCTTCGACATCCAGGTTCAAGTAAAACCAAGCATTTTGTACTCTACAAGGAGGTTCTAAATTTACCCAGGCGGGAGGGGAATGCGGTCAGAAAAAGTGAAGATTCATTTTACACAAAGTTTTTGAAATTACAGATGTATACAAAAAGGAACATTTACATGCACAATGTACACAACCTGTAGGCCCAGTAGCTTGTATTGGTCTAGTGGATTAGTCGCCGGACTCTGAACGACAGGGTACAGGGTTCAAATCCATGCACAGCACTAACATTCTTTGGCGAGACGTTAATCTACAGTTGACACATTTCACCCATGTGAGGTGAAATGGGTACCTGGCAGGACTCAATTCCTTGAAATGCTAGAGTACCATGATGACAGCCGTGCTAAAGCCAGAGTAATAGCTGCCAATTTAAGCGCCAGGAGTGTCAAGTTTGACAGACACAAGTGCTATACGATACCCCACTATCATTATTATAAATAAAATTGCTTAAAACTGAATTATCCAACCCATCATTGGATTTAACGTCTATCTGCGTTTTATGGGCCACACTCTCCACTCCATGAGGAAGCATTCCAGTCAATGTACATGTACATGTACAGCTGTACATTGAAATACTAAAAAACGCTGTTATTTGCGCGTGATTAAACTTTTCGCTGAGCGATCCCAAAACATATTCGCAGGTTCTGAAATTTGTGTCATTTAAAACACACATAAGAAATAAGTCTTGCTTAAATTTTTTGCGAGTTCTAAAATTCGCGCTTGCCGATCTTAGCGCAAAATCCTTGAAAATTTATGCACCGCGAATATTTCCGCGTTTATAGTAGACCATGCTCAAGAAGTCCTACGGCGCTGATACTGATTTGTTAATCTTACTGAAATTCATTCCAGCTTTCAAGAAGCCTTAAATCCCGCCACTTAAAAGATAAAACGTTTGGCTCCATCGCCTACCTTAATTGGGCTGCTTACCTGTACATGTATAAAAATACATGTACATGCCTAATTATTCTTTTGAAATGCAAGGAATATCACGGTAGCCTGCAATTACACAAAAGCCAGACTATTATCATCATGATAATTAATAACTACTAAGTGCGTGTCAAGCACCGTAGGCATGCGATTGGTATTGAGCATTGCTGCTAAACACCTAATTCCCATAGCCATACGATGATGTATTGATTTCCATAAACCAAGTCAACTACTCATCTAACGGCCGACTGGGACGGGAGGTCAACAAAAGGACATGCAGTGAGCAAGGAAAAACAAATTATGTCCTCCCGTCTTTAGGATACAATGTATATACACATGTACCATAGTCCTTCGCCTGGAGAGGAAATTTAAAAAGACTGTTGTTCCAACATTCACTCAAAGGGGACGAAAATATACTCAAATATCCTTTGTTTACACACAGCACTGCATTTAGAATCAATCTTAAATATTATGAACACAATGCATGACTTTATATACAACTGTAATTGTCCACCCACCTGTAAAGTTCCGGCCCAATAGAAGTCATTATAATCGTTGAGGGATTGAATGAAGAATTTATTGAGCGATAAAATATTTCTACTCCATGATTGAAGAGTCCTGACGTACGGTCTGCGCTTGAAAAACAGACAGTTCATGACATCTCTAATCAGTAATCAACATTCTGCTAGCTACATGTACATGTAGTGCCTGCTTGCTGGTTGCGTTTTGTAGCACAAGCAATGTTTGATGTTGTAAATTGTAATACATGTACACTGTACTGTACTGTACATGTACATGTACATGTACATGTACACATACCGTATTAATTATTGTACCATATTTTAATAGTTGTATAGAGACTGTCCTGGATTTTGATGGAGTTACCATATTTTTAATAATGAGAATGCAGTTCTCAAACTGAAACATTTGGTCAAGATCGAGGTTGGAGTCCACAAGCTACCTGAATCTATAATAAGACTCTTTAACTTGATTTATTAGTCCGTAAAGACAAGCAGATTTTTAAAGATACACTTGTTGTTTGACATTGAAGCATCAATATTTTTCTTGATGATAAAGGAAATAACACCACTACAGAGGATATGTAAACATGTGATACTGTATTGTTAGCCTGTGTCTCACATGATTGGTCATGAGAACAAAAAATGTGGGCAGCACTAAAAATACATACCAGATTCATGAGAGAGTCACCAGAAATAGCCTTCCCCCCCCCCCCCCCCTCTCCACAGGTACATATACATGTATCATCTGTATATTTCACTTCTAAATACAAACATTTGTTTCAATAAATTGAAAACAAAAACATTTTGGGAAAAAAATGATAACATAATGAGCAATCTTTTTTTCTCTACAGTGTACATTTTGAAGTTCATGTCAAATCAGAATCGACGAAAAATGATTGATCCTTTACAATTTGATAAAGTCTTCTTTTTTTCTCTCTCAATTTTTAAATGTACATGTACATGTAGACCTGTGAGTTCATGTACAGTGTCTATGTGTACATGTACATGTAGGCCTACAGGACATCCCATTGTATTCTTTATAAGGAATTTTCAGAAATTCTGAAGATAATTCTAACTTTTTTTTTCCACCATGAAAGTGAAACTCATTTCTGTTGGAAATAGAAAACACACACGGCCGGCCCGGCAGCACTTGGGAGCACGGGTCCACACTGCACGGTGACAATAGCCAGGCAGCATGCGTGACTACACAATGAACGCTTATTGACTCCAAACCCGGCCCTTGAGATGATTTGATTGAAGTGAGAGAGACGCTCGTCTATCGTCTATCGAGGATAAAGCATGCAATGACCAGACTCAGAGTAGTACGTAGCAAGCTAGCACCTTATAACAAAGATGTGACGACTGGGATCAGAGAGGATGGGCTAGAGTCCAAGATAGAGCGCATGTTGGTCTACAATGTTAGCAAACATATTGTACATGTACATACACTGAAAAAGAAAAGACTGATAAACAGACAGACAGACAGAAGGACATGCGTGTACGTGTACATGTACATGTACAATGTAGCCTTTAATGTACAGATGGAGACATGATTTGATTGTAAACTGGGAGACAGCTCGTCTAGTGAGGATGAGGCATGTCATGACGAGAGCAGTAGAACCCTACAAAAAAGATGTGTACTGGGTATAGAATTAGAGAGGATGGGGTAGAGTACATTGCAATGCATGGACAGACAGACAGACTGACAGACAAATGATGAAATTGAAAGGAGGACAACTTTATAGAGTCAGAGACTGACAGCAAGGCATTTAGCAAAGCCATTTATCAAAGCAAAGCTTTAAAAAAAAAGAGACTGAGAGAGAGACACACATGCACACACAACAAAACAAACAGAAACACAGACAAACAGACAGACCGACAAAGAAAGAGCTCTGAAAAGATAATGTATTGTAAAATGTACATATACAGAAGGTCAAAGAGAGACAGAGAGAAATATGGACATGTACAGTATATACTGTACATTTAGCCAATAAGACAGACAGACAGACAAACTGACAGATTTAAAGAGGTACATGTACATGTACATGTACATGTACATGTGTAAGTGTAGCTCCATAAGATCACTTATTTTTTTCTCAGGCAAACTTTTGATAATTTGTTTCTACATGTATTTACACTTTACAGACCTACAGAAAGTATGTGAGAACACCCAAGACCTACATGTACATACATATATGTACAAAAGTACATTTGTACAAACAAGTAAAACTACTGTAGGGCCAACATGTCTATTTATGGTTCGCACCATAGTGAACATTTAATCTACCGGTAGAATGATTAATGTTGAAATTAATTGATGAATGCCTAGTTGAAAATATATGTCTATTCATTATTTTTATGTCTGTGGCAAGGCTGGTAATCAGCACGATGAAATTACATGGGAATTTCACAAGCCATAAGAGACCTCCTCCCTTTCAAGGTTACTTTATTCTTATTGGATGAGCTGACTGGATAGCTATAATAGCACCCACAGCAATTTAACTTACCCCAATTATATATCTTCTAAAAGCAGAAGCCCGAATAGAAAATTTACAAGGCTATTGAGTTTGATCCCGTCTCTTTCTCTCTTTATTTACTTGCAAATTAGGTATCTGGGTTTTGTAGAGCCAAATATTTAAATGGGGTGTGTACATTTGTATTACAATGTACATGTACATGTACATGATGTTTGTTTATCCTTCTCTGTTTCTTTTTGAGGCGTATTAACTCTGAAATAATTAAAGGTGACATGACCAGTTACAAGAAAAACAACAAATGTGTACACGTATATATATGCATGATAGGGTGACCAAAGATTGTGGAGATTTAAAAAAATATTAGGAATGTTTAATTCATTTCATTCCATGATTTTTTTAAATTTTTTTTTGTCACCAGGTAATTTTATGTTCCTCTTTCCATTGGAGATATAATTTTTTTCTAAATCTTAATGATTGTTCTGAGATATGGAACTGTCTGTGATTTAAGTTCACGTGCAAACTATATAGTCCCACAACCATACATGCACTGTACAGTACATCATCACAACATGTATTAATTAAGTCTCAAATTCAAATAATGTACCACAGTTTACATACTGTACATGTAGTATGTACATACATGTACATGTACAATGTAGGCCTACAGTCAAAGGAGTAAGGAGGTAACATTTTGGATACACACAAAACAAATTAAAGGGACTGTTGAACTAAAATTGAACTTGAGGTAAAACTGTAATATCTCCATAATCAACAAAACACTCTTTTGTTCAGGTGAGCTCTCATTTATTTCTCTATTTTCTATGATGTAAACACTGTATGTACATGTACAAGTAACATTCCTCATAATACATTATGATATTTACTTTCATAATTGCTTGTTTGACTAGGCCTTTTCATTCATGTACAATGTACCTGTTATACTCTCTTTGGCACGTTTCAGAACTATAGAACTACATCTGTATATTGCTCTCTGCCAATGTTTTTTCCTCTCTTTTTTTTTTTTTTTTTTTTGGGGGGGGGGGGTTTACTGGCAATACAAACTGTACATGTTACATGTTGATACCACTTAAAGGCTCAAACAGCACTCCAATATACCTTTCACGAACTGTAGGCCCTGTTGCTTGTTACTGAAAATCTCAAATTGCGAAACATTAATAAAATAGAGCCCTGAAGGGACAAGAACCTCTAACCTTCATACATCCCATTAAAAGTAAAACCCACTCAACTTCCTCTACGTCATGTTCATGTATAGGCCTACAGTGTATTCTTACAGACTATATTTACATTATGAAGTAAAAACAGATGGGGTACTTTAAACCATTTACATGTCATCTCTGGTTCCTGACAAGGTCAGAAGAAGGTCACATTCACCACTACACCATGATGATGGAGAGCCCCCAAGACACACAAGGAAAACCCTGTAATGGTTTGGTCAAAAAACTCCTAAATTGTTCATTCTTCTCCACTGCCCCATGCATAATAGATCATGACTTGAGGACTGGTCTGATGTTTCACGGCCGTGCACCTTCAGGTTTTCAAACATGTTTGTCCAAATATTTATTGTACACATCTCTTTTGCAGTGTCCATCATTGGTGTCTAGATCATCAAGTTTACCAGTGAGCTAGGATTCAATTTACATCACTGGCAATGAAAAACAAAAAAAGTGTACATGCACAACTGCATGTACATGTACATGAACATGTACAAATACCGTGTATATGTAAATGTACATGTACATGTACAATATACCGTATTTGCCGGCATAAAGGCCGCAGTATCTTTGGAAGAGAAAATATCAAAAAGTCGGGGTGCGGCCTTTACGGCAAAAGTCAAAACCAGCACGAATTTGCACATAGGGCCTACAGTGTATGGGACTAGGAACGGTACAATAACTATACCACTATGGTACAGGACATTTCAACACATCTTAAACAACAATTTTATCTTGCATTGTTGACAGGAATACGAAAATAAATTGCTAAACCAACATTTGCCGATAGATCTTGATCTAAGTTCGTGCCAATGCATTGCAAAAGTAAAGGAAGGGACCATTTAACGGAACTGCCGCGAAGCATCCATCCAAAGTCGCCATTTGTTTTCCATTTCATGCAGTTTCGCATTACACCGTACATTGTGGTAGGGGTATATATCGGACACCAAATCTGCCCGCGATCACTTTTTGAGCTAAACTTCCGGTAAATTATAAGAATATTGATGAATTTGGTATCAGTTTGTAAAAAAAAAAGTGTTTTACAAGAAATTTACGATTATTTTGTTTTGTCCGTTGGTTTTTTATTCCTTTTTTTTTTTCCTCTTTGAAATGTCAAAGTTGGGGTGCGTCCTACATGTATGTGGCGCTGCGGCCTTATCGCCGGCAAATACGGTAAGCCAAAATGCTGTATTTTACAGGTACATGTACAACTATTGCACTTTACAAGCCTAAAGTACATACAGTTGTATACATGTTCTCCCGATTTATGAAAAATCCTCCCGCCAGACGTGTAAAAAGAACCAGCATACTCGTATCGTAGGGATTTTCATTTGCTTTTTTTGGGGTAGTGAGCACTTCGATTTTTTTTTTCTTACTCAACACCCCCCCCCCCCCCCCCCCCCTCCCCTGTTGAGCTAAAAAAAAATTGCATACGATCTCCCTCGCAGCAGTTCCCCAAAGTTGACAGCCCTGTATATCTAGGCCTATTTACAGTGTGCAAGTGCAAGGATGGACTCAACACAAACAGGTACCGGGATATATGGGCTCCTGAAATCTAAGTCTGGACCCCCCAAATTTGAAATTTTTACTTAGGGCTTCATATATTTAGACTGTAAAAAGTTCAATCTGGACGCCCTTCTACAAAAGTTGGTGTGGAACCCTGGATAATGAGCTTCTGATGGTAATGATACCAATGCCAAAGTGGTAAAGATGATAATACCGGATATGATTATTATAGATCTACAAATTGACACAAGTTGACACAGCAATGAATCAATAATTATTAACGACCAAAGTGCTTGCAACATACAAAGTTTTTCAGCTTCTAAGCACTTCCATTTTGACATCACAGCTACGTACAGTACATGTACATGTACACTATATTAATTTGTATTCTACATCAAACATGTGTTAATACAAAGTACATTTGTATAGGATGTTCTACATGTACATGTACATATCCTTTTTTGTGTGTCGCCTTATTACTCAAATACACACATGTAGGTGTTGTAAGTGCTTTGTAAACATTATCATGCAGAATAAACAGTTTTAGGCATACATCATTAAAATCTACGAGCAAATACATGTACAGTACATTATGTGTAGGAGGGGCTACATGTACAACTACTTGTAGAACTTGGCATTGATGTTTAAGTCAAACCTAATCTTATCTACATGTATACTGTAAAGTACATTGTAAAGCTGTAGATCTATGTGCAATGATGTTGATGTACATTTGTTAGTTCAAGCAGCTACCGGTATTAGTAATCAGCATAGAATGCACTTCAACAAATTAGTAAAACCAGGGTCCAAGTACCCAGTTAGTTTAAACCTGGATTAATTGAGACAACTGGAGATAAAATGTCATGTCGAAGGACATGTTGGCCAAGTGAAGATTTCTAGTATTTAGGCTAAATACATGTAGATGTACACTGTACTGTATACATGTATATCAATGTAGCTCACAGCCGAAGTTATGATAATTTGTTATCAATAACAGGTAATTGTTTTGATTATCCTACATGATAATTCACCCATTCTTGTGGTAAATTCCGGACTTACATTAAGTGAATTGTGCCTCAAACTGTTTAAGTGCATGCTCTTCTGAAAATATGGACAAAAGTATAATGATCTTATTTTGTGACAAATAATGAAATATCTTTCTTTTCCATTATCCTCATAAATAAACATTCCAGTAAAAAAAAAAACACAATAAGAGCGTTACCAGGCAGCAATCAGGTGGTATAGATGGATTTAATACTTGTGACAACGGGTAACATAAAAGAGTTTCACGAACGTTAAAGGCGGTGTAGCATGACGAGACTACGTGTCTTTTCCGTGGCCTGACTCGGGGTCAATAGGGTATATTTCGACTACGGACGATGCAACCGCAGTATTCATGTACATGTATACATGCAACATACGCGTAACCGAAGCCTGAGGAGAACTTTGGTCTGTTTCGGGAACACTAGCACGCGCTGACCGTTAATCAAGTCCATTCGTTTACGTGCAGTTGTCCATAAGAAGTCGTACATGTACATGTAGATGGCGATAACCAGTATTTGCCATGCTACATCCCCTTTAAATGTTCATACATGTACATTCTATGGATGGGTTATGAGGGACACATTGCACAGAATCGCCCATTGAACTATCAAAATCATGGGGCGTAATGTCCATGTACATGTATGTAAAGGCCCTTTCTGGGCAGCCATCAGTGGGTGTATTGCCATGAATATTTGTACATGTACATTACATGTACATGTACATTACATGTACATGTACACTAGGAAAAAGTTCTGGTACAACATGTCTATATATTTTTCACGTCTAGATGAAATATACAGTAGAAGAAAAAACAAGAAAACAATACAGGATTCCAAACTATTTTTTTTAGGAGGGGTCTGGTCTTTACTTTTTACAGTGTATAGGCCTACATTGTATGTATGACAGCATGAGCCATACATGTATGAAAAATATCAAAATTGGGGGTCCAGACTTCTGTATTTTGGCGCCAATGTGTCCCATGCACCTGTCAGTGTTGAGTCCTGATGTCATGAGGGATATAAATGTATGTACTATTGTACAAATGTACATTCAGTGGACAAAATCCCTTATTACTATCAAACAGGGGCGGATCTAGCTTCTTGGGGGGGGGGGGGGGGTTGACCCAGTGGCGGATCCAGGATTTTCAAAAAATCGCGCTGTTTTACTGTGTTTTTTTTTTTTTTTTTTTTTCCCCTTTTTTTTTTCTCACTTGGCCGCCCAAGGGGGGGGGGGGGAATTTAAATTGCTGAAACCCCCCGTAGATTCGCCCCTGTCAAATGAACCGTATACAGTCTTTTGAGGCGGTCGCAGTGGGTACAGTGTACATGGCTATGATGAGGAGTGTACACTGTTACAGATGAAGGAAATGCTGATCGCTGACACCTGCCCAAACTGATCTGCAGCAGATGCGCAATTGATACATACCCAGAGGAGGAGGAAATAAGAATGGTTTAAAGTTCACCGTCAGTTGTCGTAAGGTTTTTGAAACCACAGTCACTGCCAAGGTCATGATAGAGCTTTGTGTTCTAATGTTAATGGAGTAGTGGATCATTTAAATGTTTTACATGTACAGGTAAAATGACTGCTGCATGTAGTTAAGATTGATTGTGAGAGCAAGCCTGTTATGAGTGACGCGATCCAGACCATGCAACTCTGTGCCAACTTTCATTTTCAAAGCCGCCAGATCTTTGCGTTTTAATAATTGAGTGGTAGATCTTTTGAATCTATTAAAGATTTAAAGGTCAATTGATTGATTGCTGGTGATGGTATTACTAGGGCAAGATTGACCAGAGTGCTTCAGACTCAATCCATACCAACTTTGTGCTATCTTACAAATTCAAAGTCCCCAGACAACATTCTACATGTACAGTACATGTACAAGTACATACACACAGTGGCAAATCCAGGATTTTCCAATAGGGGGGAGGGGGGCTGAAAATTTGAAAATCGCGCAGACCGTTGTTTTTGCTTGATGGGGATATAGTTAAAACTCAACACCCCCCCCCCCCCCATTGCCAGGGGTGGGGGCCCTTTTTATTCTTTGCCAGGGGGGCCGGGCCCATCTTATCTTTTTGTTACGGGGCCGTGGATCAAGATCTAAATAAGACTCCGATTAGGTAAAAAATAAGACTCCGATTAGGTAAAAAATAAAACCTATTTGACTCTGTGTAGATATTTACAGTGTATACAAACATTTGATCCCCATCAAGCATCAGACACCATTCACATACATACATGTACATGTTTACAGAGAGTCAACTTCAGGAACAAAATAATATAATTGCTCCACTTTTTGGGTCCAGACAAAATGTGCATCATGTCCATTATTGAATATTAAAAAAGGTTAAGTGAAACAGAAATTCAAATCTATTTCGTGGAGCAGTGAAGGACATCTGCAAATGTACATGTACGGTGGTACTGGACAGGACAGTTTAACAATCAATCCTCAAAGAAGGCCATGAAACAAGCTGTCAATCAGGGTACATGTATAGTGTTTCACGAAACAGTAAGTACAAGTTCAATGACATCCAATTTAAATGCATTAAAATTTACACACATTTTAATGGGATGTCTGCAAACTTGTACTTATGATAGCTTTATGAATGATCAATGATGCCCCAGCTCTTGAGCAAAGCACCCATTTGTTTTCTTTAACTTTTCATTTTTTACATACAGCAATTATACACTGGGTTCCAAATGTGATTTGAAGTTAAAATGTTATATTTTTTACAGAACAAACTAAAAGAATGTATTTGTTTCATTATACACAAATCTATTTATTGGATCTTCTTTTACTCTGAATCTGATAGACCAGAATGAAAAGGAGACTTGTTAATAACTGGCCCCAAAATGTCTGTAGTTCTGTACACTTCCAGCACAAGTCAGTTGCATACAATAAAAACTGTTTTATTGCCATGAAAGACATCAAAGACAGGTCAATGTCTGTCGAATCTGGGAGGCGCCCTAGAGCCTAATAAATATATTTTTAAACAACATGGTGGCTCCATGTGGGTGATTCTATATGAACAAAGAAAACAAACTTCCGCGCACAGCAAAACGTGCGGCCCTTTAAACTTTAAATCATGTTTAAACATCTTTCCACCGCTATGTGATAAACACATTGTACGGAGCACGGCTCGCTGGCTGAGCGCACGTAGACAAATGCACACCTCCTCTCACAGCTAGCCCGTCTTCGAACACACACACTCTCACACACTGCCCATTGCCCCGCGTGCTCCGCCTGCGAAAGTCGCCGGCGTACCGCTGCAAAATCCAACACCCTTTCCCGACTTTGAACTAAGATTTTGACTAATATACATCAAAAATTAGTAAATAAATGAGATTTTTGAAAAATCACATACCGCTTCGTCATCTTCGTCTGATAACCACGCCAGCTTGACCTGATATCCGTGTATAAATCCAAGAAAAACCGGGAAGGAACGTTCACTCACTAGATGGACTCGCGAGAGCACTGCGCAAAGCAATTACCGTATGACATGCATGCACTGCACTACTGCACTGTAGCTGTGTGTATGCATTGCAGCACACAGCACGAATGCAGCTCGAAGGCTTGTCAATCACCCAAGCGTGGAGGAGTGGTTTTGGCAAAAATATGGAAAGAAAAAGAAACTCAGGAAGTCACAATTTTACGCTGATTGTTATCTGAAAGAGAGATCGTTTTCAACAATAAAAATCAGAACTTCATGTTCTTAAAAAGGCACATTCTCTATTCTAATCCCTTCCGCCGTGTTTGTAAACATTCTTTCATGTTGTTATCATGAATGATTTATGTTGAAGCACAAAGGAGCTGGGATTGAGAAGGGAGGGGTGAGGGTGCGTAGTTCCACCACCTGTAGCGCGCTGTGGGTTGGTTGGTCCCTCCCATTTTTCAAAGCTGTTTCGATTAAGAACTGTTGCGATCACGTACAGGTGATAGAATAACTCTTTGTAAGTTTCGTTGTGGTAATAATAAGCTGCCAGTTACCAAATTTAATTATTTTTATGATCAACCTCTTGAGTTAAGTTTCCTATGCAATCTTAAGGTACAGGGTGATGAATTTCATTATGTTCTGGTGTGTCCAGCATTCAATGATTTTCGTAAGCAAATGGAACATAGTAGAACATTTCCAAATTTTTTAAGATCATAAATGTCTAAGTTTGGATAATTTGTTTGGTCCTTTTTAATACGTTAGACTTTTGGTTTAATATGTTGTCGTTTTTTAGTAAGTGTACATACATGTTTATATTGGTGTTAGTACTGCCAGTTTAGATATAGGTTATTATGTATTTTTTTAAGTATATCTTAAAGCTTGCCGTCATTCGTTTGTTGTTCGCTGCCAAAAAAAAATCTGTGTTTTTTTATAAATATAAATATCATTGTTGAACATTATATTTGTACTATTCAATTGTATTTTTTCCTTGCCCCAGAAGAGGCCGTTAAAGAAATAAAAATGATTGTCATTGTCATTGTCACGTGTGGTATATAGTGGTGAAGACTGTTGATGGGAGGTCCCCGGTTCGATTCGACTTCGCTCGGTGCTTTTACCCCCCTGGACAAGGTCTTTTTTACCCACATTTCCCTCTCGACCCAGCTCAATGGCAATGCCGGGCTAACGAAATCTATCCTTTTTTCAAGTTGCAGATAAAATAATCTTTATTTGTTAATAAAGACAAATAAAGATGCATGCATCTGCGACTTGAAAATAATCGCAACCCCTATCTCTTAATACACAGTTGCGATTAATTTTAAATTGCATTCGATTTGAATCAACCGTAATTCTTTATAATATTACTCAGGGCCCAGGCTTTAATCGGACGACGGAAGAAACAGTGAGAGAAAGAGAAAGAGAGAGAGAGGGAGAGAGGGAGAGCTGGAGAGAGAGACAGAGAGGTAGAGAGAGAGAGAGAGAGAGAGAGAAAGAATGAGAGAAGGAGAGAGAGAGAGAGAAAGAGAGAGAGGGGGAGGGAGAGAGAGACAGAGAGAGAGGTGGAGAGAGAGAGAGAGAGAGAGAGGGAGAGAGAGAGGGGGGGAGGGAGAGTGGGGAGACGGGGGAGAGAAAGAGAATGAATGAAAGAAAAGGGAGGAAGAATTATTTTGTTTTTCATTTTATAATATGATTTTCCTCTTCTGTATAAAGAAAAAATCTTTATTCCCACTCTTGCGAAGTGGTAAATTATATATTTTGCTTTTGTTGCTGTGAAAACACCATCAGATTATTATCTTACCACTGGCACAAAATCGATCTCTGGGCATAATCGGGGCATAATCAATTATTGTTTTAAAGGAAAATATTGAATTTGTTGGGGTTAATATAAATGATTGTTATAACAACCATCTAATAAATAATGCCTATATTTCACCTATTAATAAGGGAAAATAAAGCTCGCTGTTATACACAAATATCATATTTTGTCCACTAATAATCTGCAAAACAATGACAGGAAACGGAACCGGCTTACATAACCTTCATCGCATTGGTCCCTTCCACAATATAACTCAACACATGTCTCTTTCTCTCTTTATATAGAACAATCAATAAGTCACATATATTATCATATTTGTTTTCATCCTTGATTTTAAATTCATTTCTTGTTTGATGCTCTGTCAGTAACAACACTAACCATAGAGCAGAACAAGCGTATTAGGAATCGACCAAATTTCTCAAACTGAACAATTTAGTTATAATGGAAACTATATTGGTAAAATTGGGCCGAAAATAAACCTATACTAGTACTCTAAATCGCAAGGATTCGATGAATTTGACATCTTTAAATGATTATCTTTGACATAAAACCACAGATCACATGATCCATGATAAGAGTTAAAATGTGAAGGGAGGGGTCGCATCTTCTTTCGCGTATTTTCCCCCAACAGCACCTTGCCATATTGTTAATGTATGTATTTTGTTGACTAAAGGGCCCCGCTCACAAGCTTAGCTTCTACAGGGGTCCTAAAACCATTCATTTTACGGTGTAATCAAGCTAATTTATGTTGATTTCCTTTCATATCATTCATTCATTACGGAGGCCTACGTCAAAAGATGGGAAGAAAATGGTGCTCATTATCTGTGTCCTATTATCTTAAATATACTATGTCCCTTTTGCGGCCAACATCAAATTCTGTAGAACTACTTTCGGCAGGAATTATGAATATGTCATGTATGTCCTATCTGTGAACTTTAAACGTTAGCAATGTCCTAATATTCAAATTATGCAAGGAAACCCGTTTACTTGCTAGATTTCACTGTCAGACACTATTTAGTGACTGACTCGCTTTTTTTCTTCTTCTTTGGTAATAACATACATAAAATGAGCTGTAGAGAAAGGGTACATGAGCTTTTTGTCTACATCAATAACCCACTTCTTGTAATGGCCAAAATTAAACTGATTGAATCTTTGCACAGCATCAAATGTACGACCATTCGGTACAATGGTCTGAAAATCAGATTATTACTTACTGGCTCTATAGCTATTAAGTCGATTCGACAACTAATAGTCGTGATTTCCCACTTAAAGTCTTAAAGAATTTATGATCCTGATTGCACAGGAGGTAGTCCAGGCGTCTCTTTCCCCTCGTCCTCTCCCCCCCCCCTTTTTTTTTTACCTCTCCCTTCTCCCTTTTTCTTGCCTTTTCTTTCTGTATATTTCTCAACACTCGACGGGGGCGGGGGGGGGGGGGGGTACGTTCCCCCGCATCCTTGTATCTACGCCATTATATGGGAATGGTCGGGCGCGGATCCAGGATTTCTTAGGGGGAGGCCCAAATTTAAAATCAATTTTAAATGTTAAAACAAATCGTGCCGGTCGATATTTCGATCAGTGGTGGGGAGGGGGGGGGGCATAGTGAGCGCAAAAAAGGGTACATTTCAGGTAACAATTTTTTTTTGGGGGGGGGGGGCCAGGGGGGGGGGTCAAGGCCCGACCCCCCTGGATCGCCTGTGAATGGTTGTGAAGAAAGTCAGAAGTCGAAATCGATTCGACAATGGAAACGGCTTGCATTCGCCTTGTCAATGAACTGCATAATTATTATTTGGAGAGGGCGCTAATAAACCATACAATTTTATTCCACATAGACTTATCGGCAGACCGAATCGTTTCCGATTGATAAGATTTTCACTCGGCGTCTCATGAAACTTCTTTTCAGTCCAAAGTGATGATTTCCATCTATTATGAGTTAATTCTTTGTACTATTTGCCCTGTTACAAATTTTCAAAGATTCCTCATAAAATTATAATTGCAGAAAAATAATTTACGTGTATTTGGTTATTATTCATGCGTGTACGATTATTTATACTACCGGTAGTATAGTAGAGTTTGACTGGAAATGTAAACGAGTCCTCTGAAAAATATTTCAAGTTAATTTAAGTTAATTCGAGTGCGACTGATTTATAGAATCAGATCATTTTCCTTAGGCAAACAAAAACAAAAACAGAGCTTGAAGCTTTATTAATTAAACAAAAATGATCTAAAGTAATAAACAAGGTGAACAGAAAGAATTGAAAGGGTAAAACAGCAAACCTATTTAAAAAAAAACGGCGTAGGAACAAATGAAATTATTATATGTATTTAAATAAAAACGATAAATGCATAATATTAGAAGGAGAGAGAGAGGCAACCCCAAATTGGAGGATAGTTCCAAATTTTGTTGAAACGTTTATTCTATGGGAAAATAGATAATCATCAGTCTTACATTTCTATTCCATCTGTGCGCATATTTACTCAGTATTTTTGCTCCACCGAAAAAAATTGTGGCTACTTTATCGATGCCGTAGGAGAAATAGGCAGATATTTTTCATTTTGTGAAATTTGAAAAGCTCCAAGACCGATAATGCATTAACCTAGTGAGGGCGTTTGTCAATATCAGAGTTCGTATTACAGGAGATGACACCACGAGAGTGTACAGTTACGGAATTCATTTTTTTTGTGGGTTTTTGTTGTTGTTGTATAGTCCCCCGTATTGAGTATGAATAATTACAAAGATAAGGCGTTAAGGTCTACCCCCACTACCCGAATAAATTGGTATAGGAGCCCCAATATTGGTAAGTAGTTTTCAGGGCTGAGATCGAGAGCATCCCCACCGCTTTGCACTCGAATTAAAGGAAAAGTAATGGTTTCAAGTCTTAGCCAAACTAGCTTACAACTTTCATGACCATTGTAATATTTGATTCTGCCATGTCACTTGAAACCCATGTTTCAAATTGTGTTGAACTGGCCAATTGTAATCTACGTAATATCCGTGCAATAAGGCAATATCTCTCACCTCAATCCATGCACCCAACAGTTAACATGCTTTTGTTACTTCGCACCTTGATAATTGCAATTCATTACTCTTTCGGCTACCCGCCAACCAAATTAACCGATTGCAAAAAGTTCAGAATGCTGCTGCTCGCCTTGTAACTAATACCAGAAGATCATCACATATCCCGGGCACATATCACTCCTATCTTGAAATCTCTGCACTGGCTCCCTGTTCAACAGCGTGTGATCTATAAAATTCTACTCTTAACCTATCTTGCACTAAATGATCTAGCTCCAGAATATATTTCATCCCTTCTATCACCACACTCTGCAAGTCGTTCTGGTTTACGTTCATCACATAATATTAGACTTAAAGAAATACGTACCAAAAGAAATTGGGGGGATAGAGCATTTGCATCAGCAGCTCCTTCTTTGTGGAATAAGTTACCTTTCTCTATTCAGACGGCCAACACTCTCTCTACTTTCAAAACTGGGCTTAAAACTCACCTGATGCTCAATGCATATTGTTAAATTTCAATGTTCTTTTTAGACAATGCATGCAAAACAAACAATAACACTGTGCCACATTGTACCTTGGCACCATGAACTTGTATGATCTAATGCAAGTTAACATTTAATATTTCTTTAATCTTAAGTATGTTGAATATTAATTTAAATTATTTGTATGCGCCTTGAGCATCTCTAGAGATGGATATGTTGCGCTTTATAAATATTGTTATTATTAATATTATTATAAAAAATTGATTTCACAACAGTTAGGGAAACACACTCATCATGTTTAACAAAAAAATATGTATACAACAATCCCCACGAAAAGTGCGAAAATAACACCTATAACCCTAACCCCCCCCCCGAAATCTCTCTCTCTCTCTCTCTATCCCCCTCTCTCTCTCTCGCTTTCTCTCTCTTTCTCTCTCTTTCCTCTCTCTCTTTCCCCCTCTCTCTCTCTCTGACTTTCTATTCCCCTTTCTTATCAACATGCGATGAGGGGATGTATGCCCCACCCCGTATCTACGCCAATGGTACCACCTAGTTTGCTTCATAATAATTCATCCTGGTGAGATACGAGGCCTCTATACGCGCCTGCCTGAAGTTCATAGTTTGTTTAGCTAATTCATAAACATTGCTCTGCTCAGGATGATAAGCACTACTAATGTCAGAGAAGACCATTTTCATTTCATGATTTTAATTTATGAGTTTGTCCGAAGATTTGGAATGGCCCTGTGTACGTGCAATTGAAATCAAAACCATCGTATACATAAAACAGACTATATAATTCGTGCAACATCAGAAAACAGCTCACTCAAAAGAACCAATTCTGATTATTTATATACAATTATTCATAACAAGTGAATGAAATCGTTTGTAACGAGGCTCTTAAGATTACATTTGATTACAATTAAGAAAATGGGCATGGCCCTATTTCCCAAGGTTGATATTTTTCGAAAGTCTGTGCGATCGTGTTACATTAAACGCCATGAAATCATTCATTTGACAATAACAATACACCCTTTACTTCATCTAATAAAATGACACCATTCTGCAATAAGGAAGATATACGATATTATAATCTATTTTGGGCTTTGACGCAAAAGTCAACTGCTGATCACGAGAGCAATAACAAACAAACATGGGCAAAAGGGAAGAACAAAGAAAGAAAAAGACAGCGAGTCACGTGGATTCGTAGATAATTATAAAGCCATAACAGGGGCGGATCTAGCTTTTTGCTAAGGGGGAGGGGGGAGGGGGGGTTGACCCAGCGGCGGATCCATGATTTTCCAAGAGCGGGGGGGGGGGGGGCGAAATGTGAAAATCGCGCTGACCAATATTTCGCTCAGTGGGGGGGGGGGGGGGGGGGGTAGTGAGCACTGATTTTTTTTTTCTTCTCCATTTTGTGCCCGCCATTTAACAAAAAAAACATTTTACTTTTTTTTTTGGGGGGGGGGGGGTAAACCTCCTCTACCCCCCCCCCCCCCCCCCCCCCGTAGATCCACCCCTGTATACATTTTTAACACGTGCACTAATTGGTAGTCGTTGAGCTTGGAATTGTCTATTTGCCAGCCAATTAAGATTTTCCACTGAAGGTTGGTTAGATAATAGGATCGTATAGCTTTCGGTTTAGATCTACAAGTATCTACAAGTACGCCTATTATAAAGACCATAATAATTGTTGAAAAACGGTTACCTCCTGAAAATCCCGAAATTTTTACAGGCTTATGATTGGATTAGAAAATATGATAAAAAGGGAAAAATGGATGTGGAACATCCTTCTCTTGCAATCCACTTTCCCATTGCTGCCAGCCCCCCCCCCCCCCCTCCCTCTCTCTCTCTCTCTCTCTCTCTCTCTCTCTCTAAGTAGTAAGTAGGTGCTATATTTTTAGCCCTCATCTTTTATCAAGTGCACTCGATGTCAATATTCTTTTAATAGGCCATTTTCCTAAATGCAATTAAATTCAATGCATGTAAGCCCTTCTAAAGACAGTGTCTCAATATGAGATATTTCATTCACGTGTTACAAAGAGTTGTATTGATTAATTATTTATCAATAGTCAGAATGCAGATTGCACATAATTGTAATTGTTAAAAGGTGGGGCAATCCATAATGTTTGTCCTACTTATAGCAACAATTGATGTATGCCATTCATATTATGACTATTGAAATATACTTGTAGTTTAATGAACTAATAATCGTTGCACTTTACAAAAACGTATGCATCAAATTCAAGATTTGATCACACTGGCTTATAAATTGCTTGAAGAGAATGTAGTTTGTTTTATATCAAGTATTTGAACTCGAAGTGTCAGTGAAAAGATGTTTTCCCTGACGTTTTACTTGAACTTGAAACCTACTGTATTTATGCATACTGCTTGTAGAGAATGTATAGTTTGTTTTATATCAAGAATTTGAACTCGATGTGTCAGTGATAAGATGTTTTACCTGGCGTTTTACATGAATTTGAAACCTATCGTATTTTGGCCTACTGCTTGTACAGTAGTTTGTTTATATTCAACATGTCTCAAGAATTTGAACTCGATGTCTCTGATAAGATGTTTTCCCTGACGTTTTAATTGAATTTGAAAACTATGCATGCTTGTACAGTAGTTTGTTTACACAACAGGTATCAAGAATTTGAACTCGAAGTGTTTTTGATCAGATGTTTTCCTTGACGTTTTACTTGTATTTGAAACCTATTGCATTTTGGCCTAATGCTTGTAAAGAATGTAGTTGTTTTATATCAAGAATTTGAACTCGAAGCATCTCTGATCAGATGTTTTCCTCTGACGTTTTACTTGCATTTGAAACCTACTGTATTTTGGCCTACTGCTTGTACAGTAGTTTGTTTATACAACATTTATCAAGAATTTGAACTCGAAGTGTCTTTCATCAGATGTTTTCCTTGACGTTTTAATTGAATTTGGAACCTATGCATGCTTGTACAGTATTTGTTTACACAACAGGTATCAAGAATTTGAACTCAAGGTGTCTTAGATCAGATGTTTTCCCCTGACGTTTTACTTGTATTTGAATCCTATTGCATTTTGGCCTAATGCTTGTAAAGAATGTAGTTGTTTTATATCAAGAATTTGAACTCGAAGCATCTCTGATCCGATGTTTTCCCCTGACGTTTTAATTGAATTTGAAACCTATCGCATTTTGGCCTACTGCTTGTACAGTAGTTTGTTTACACAACAGGTATCAAGAATTTGAACTCAAGGTGTCTTATAGATCAGATGTTTTCCCCTGACGTTTTACTTGCATTTGAATCCTATTGCATTTTGGCCTACTGCTTGTAAAGAATGTAGTTGTTTTATATCAAAAATTTGAACTCGAAGCATCTCTGATCAGATGTTTTCCCCCGACGTTTTACTTGCATTTGAACCCGATTTTTGTACACTGCCTGTCAGAATCATGGTTCATATTTCATTCTTTCCCGTTGCCATGATCCCAATTACTACTGCCAATCTTCATAATTTCAATATTGCTTTCATCTTTCTCTCACACGTAGCCAGTCACCTTTGACCTTTTGCTACAGCTACAATCCGACCCCTAACCTTATCATGTTCAAACATCAAGCAGAACACTACCCACAAATCAAACAAAATAACAACATATCTTAAACTCATAACCAAAGGTCCTTTTTTCACAAGTTTATTCAGTTGATAATGCAACAGACTACTGTTGTTATTTTCAATGTTGATCAAACATTCCAAATTATCACATCCTAATTGATTGACAGAAATACAGATTCTCATAATCTCATTCAAAATTAATTACTGTTGTCATGATTAAATCCAGCTTTCTCTATAGAATGATATATGGTTTAAAACGGAGTTAATATTGCAAACAATGCAGTTTTCTAAATGCATTCATATTGTTGCGATCCATAGACTTCTATAGCATTACATAAGTGGCATTAAACTAAACAACAATCATTGCAAAACTTAATTCAATTCTTTTTCATCATGATCCTGAGAATTAATTAGCACATCATGATAATCTGATTTACATTACCATAATTATGTAGTTAATTTCCTCTCAACACATGCATGTAAGGAAACCTGAATTGTTTTAGAATGCTCAACAGTGCTAATCGGTGGAATAATTAGAAATGCTCACTTTAAGAAAAAAAGAATATCAATGAAATTCATGAGTATATAATTCATCACATAGTCCCTACTCCCAGGAGTAAAAACTCAATAGAAGAAAACGCTATCTCTACTAATAAAAATGAAACACAAACCATTACAATAACAATAAAATAAACCACCAATAGTTCATTATCAAGTGTAAAAACTAAAAACCAAAACAGGAATTGAGATTCCCAGTTAAAACTATACAGACTCTAAAGTCGGAAGGAAATAAATCTCATAGATCAGAATATTTTACTCTAATTTTACATGTGGTTCAACTCCGTTCAAGACTTTTCAAGGGCATAAATTGCCTAAGTCTAAGTCTTAAGTAGAAATTGAATTTAAGTCATTTTTTTCTTCAACAATTAACTATAAAAGAATGTCAATTCTGTAGATTTGTGACCATGATTTGGACGTTCTTTGAGAGACCAATTGCATGAGCAACCAACGGCATGAACAGCATATGCCATAGTTCAAGTCCCACTTAAGTCATTCTTAGTCTTTGCGAAACACCCCCTGGCCTATTTTGTTCTCTTCTACATTCAACATTCAAAACATAATCACAGAAATCACATATAAACATGTTACAGAGTACAATAGTTTTCACATTGACATATCTCATTCAAAATATAACTTTTTTTGACAATAAATATGAAGGAAGTCATGGTACAGGAATTTTTAAATTTTGAATCAATAATTAAACAAGGTACAGATATATACAAAACAATTCGAGTTGAATCTAAACGATCATGATGCTATAGAACTTCTACATTATGGAACACTTTGTTGCATACAGTACATACATGTATATATTCCTATCTATAAAGAATACACTCCATTTAATATTAACATTTGGCTTTGGTATGTACTCTATCCAATCAAATAAAAAGTACTAATTAACAAGCATAACATTGCTTGTAAGTAAATAAAAGGAAGTTTTAACAAATTTAAAAAACACAAACAAAGCAAAATCATTTGTTCCTCTTTTTTCTCTCTCTCTTTTATTTCATTTAAATTATTTTTTTTTTGGAGGGGAAATTTTGTTTAAGTCTTATCTCTCCTCAAATTGGCACCTACACCACATGGTAACTGACATCTTAACCCGTTGGCTACTGAATTATCTGATTCCCATAAGCTTAACACAGGGACCACCAGGTTCCAGTAAACAATGGGTTAATTCTCTTATCTCAAATAAATACTTCCTCTTTGATAGCAACACTGCCTGATAAATATAAATTGCATAAAATAAACTGATACCAATCATAAACTAATCCAATTTGTATGAACAGAATATGTCTGAATTAGACCAAGAATATTACACAAGAAAAAAATGATTAAATAAAAACATAAAACATTAGAACACGGTCTAATTACATGTTAAAGTAAATGGAAAGAAAAATAAATCAAAGATGGATAAAAATAAATCATGATAATTCACTAAGTATGACAGGCTATATATTAAGGAACTAATATGTTTCAGTTTCGCTGACAATTTTATTGTAAAATGTCAACTCCGCTGTACATGTACCTACTTGGGCTGAAAGTTTATCATATTTATGAAATAAAAAGTTACATACGGAATGACATAAGTATACACAAAAAATTACACATAAACTTCCATGTACAGTACATGCAAGCTGTTATTTTAAGCTTTATCACATAAAAAGGGAGAACTAAAATCAATTGATTGTATACCATTAGCTTATCTACATGTAGCTTCCAATCTTGGGCAATTTTACACAAATCTGAATACTGTCTTTAACACACAGTTAATGTACTTCTGGCTGTGAGCAGATGACTTTGATGTATTTATAAATGAACACATCTCATTTTAATAACACATCAAGTTCATAGTTTTCATTCATGATTGAAAGAAAATAACCCTATCGGAATTGCACAAAATAAATATGAATCAAAGCCCGACCTTAGTGCTACAGCTACCGGTACTACAATTCTACATGCAGTTTCTATAGAGATAGAATATTAAAAAATTAATCACTTTGTCACCAGAACCTCATTAAGTGGCCCAACTGGGTGTTAAATCCATTAATCAGTCATACATGATTAATTATTCAACATGATATGAAGTGTAATTATTCTGACTCATTTATCTCAACACTAATGGACTTTGTTTCGTAATCAGAAGCACCCTTTTATTTCTATTCATACATGTACATGGACAAGTGCATTGGCTGGATTATATATACAGTCACAACTTCACAAGCAGAGTGTATTTGAAATTGCCATATTATACAAGATATCTTGATATTCAGATAATTATATCACATGCAATCCCAAGTTATGCCAATGCCATTAACCTTCAACAACAGACTTCATGGATGAATGAAAATGAATGCCCTGGGTAAACACAGAGAAAACATAAAAAATACCCAAATACAAGATTTCTTTTTTTTCATGGGTGCACACACACAATAGATGGTGTAACAAGAAGAATTTTCATTACTGCAAAGTCATCACTATTTTAAAAATGCACTGGTAAGAATATTTGAGTTCTCTTCAATGTATGGGTTCTGTTATTGTTTGTTGGGCTTTTAGCACAGGGGGGTTAGCGCCATATTGACATGTATGAGCAGTGGGTGGTCCTCACTCAAAAGTTATGTGCCGTGCACCTTGAAGTTGAAATGTTCTTGAGCTTTTGCTTTGGATCACTTCTCATCTTCCAGACGATTCTATCAGGTCCATCCATAGAATCAGGGAGATCTCACTGTCATCTCCCTGATAGAATCTAGCAAAATGTGTACCGTAAGACAAAGCATTTTGGGGCCAGATGGTACATGCACACTTCATCACCCGAGTGACTAGTTTGCAATAAGTATTATAATGTTACCATGACAATTGTCACAATACCCTACCATGATGGGGTGAAAACGATTGTTTTTTAATGTCCCAATTAGGAACTATTCCTAAGTAACATATATGTGAAGACTGATATATTGCTTAAGTGATAAACATTAAACAGGTAGTCACTACAGTGACATAAAAACACATAGGACATAAAAAAGGAACTCTGGAAGATAACAAAAGAGCTCTGTTTAAAAAACAAGTATAATAAATAGACCTACATATCACTGCAATCAAATCTCTTGTTCAAGAGCAAATGACCAAAAGATCTATATTAACACAAGCAACAACTACAAGTTTTTTAATGCTGTACAGTGTACACAATGAATAGAGGTACTGTTATAGGCCTATAATTAGCCACATGAACATAACTTATTAAGTACATCAACTGATTACATTAAGCAGACTGTTTTATCTTACAATGTAGCTTCTCTATCATCTTAGGGAAATTAAGCCCATAATAAAATGAAAGTATAACAATAACAATCATTATTCAGTGCACTATTTTGGAGATTCAATCCTTGAGTATTCTCCCTTTTCCTCCAACATTGCAATTATTTTCAATTTTCATTTCCTTTGGTTTCATTGTCATTTGGTATAACATTACAAAAAAATGGTCTATTGTCACAATCAGTGCATGTTTGTATCACCTGTCCTTTCTTCTAATGGCAACACTGATGCTAACATAGCAATGGTGACAATTAATTGCTATCCTTGTATCTTTTTCCTGTTCATTGTAAACTTTGTCAAGGCTGTTTGTGAGTCACACCAACATCTACCTGGTATGTGAAACATACAATGGCCAAATAAATACATAAAATGAAATAAATCTTCATTTCACAGTTATTCTTCTCTCTTGGAAATTCAGCCCCTTCCAAACTAATTGTTCAACCAAGGAGTTAAGATTTTAAATCCTAACTCCTTGGTTCAACACCCCAAGTCTTGTCCTGTGTTCTGCTTACAGCGTTACAGTGTCGTAAGGATTAACAAATCTGAAGAGCCTGTACCCTTTACATGGGCCGATGACTCAGCTGAATGGACTTTGTTATGAAACACTTCAAATGAGCCTACACAAAAACAGAAGGTGCATGTCCACGTATGCAGTTTTGGTTAATTACATAATTACCCCAAACGACCTCATAAGAATTTCACAAATATAGGCTTGATAAGATAACATTAAGAGCCAGAAGGGCATTAATTCTATATAAAACTATGTGAGTCAAATAGGCAGTGCCCTTATGGGTCTTAAATACTAACAAATGAGGAGATAAAGCTGCTCTGTACATCTACAAGTATGTAAATAGAAATGCTGATTGTTGACATAAAATGCTTTGTGATGGCAAAGTACACTGTAGCGTAGGGTGATACTGATAGGTACAATGTATAGTATAGCACTGCGTCAACTAGGCCTAGAATGTACACATGTAGTTAGCGATGAAAGCAAATGCAGGTTGACTGTAATGTACGAGGCTTCTACATGTATGCACAGATAGCTCCTTGCTCAAACATCTGTTATTCAATCTTCATTACTGGTACATGCCACCACAATGTGTATATAAATATATGGGTCATTCCATCGGGTTGGGTCATAAATTGTGACATGAAGGTTCAAAATTCAGAGTTGGTGAATAATTTGTTTATTGTTATATCCTGTTTCTAACACCAATCCTACAATAGATTCCATTGGAATTGTGTGTATTCCTTTGCACACTTACATTTAAAATGAAAAAACAGACACAACAAAATACCAACGTTACAAGGACATCTTTTTTTACTTGCTCATTTATTTTCTGACCTGAAACTTTGTTACAGTCTGTACTCCACTTTTTTTTGGTGTGGAAAACATTAAGATGATGGGAGCAATAGTTTAGAATACTCAAAACTTGAACACAGCAACATTATATCAACTTATAAACATGAAACAAATGAGGAACTAGCAATTTTCAGATCATGTTTTTCTTCTAAAGGGTTATCTTTTCTCTTGCATAGAAAATCTTGGCTGCATTCTAAGAAATGTGCCAATTAATTGATGCATGAAACATATTAAATGAGATGATGACACAAATGAAAGGAAAGCTGCAAGATTTATGGTCTATATTCACCTCAACACCTCGAAATACCAATGTTACATGGACATCATGTCCGAGTAACATCCGTATGATATTAGAGTTACTGACCTCTTATACTCATTTAAACATGACAATCTATATCAAATGTCATCTGAAATATCTTTCTTCCATTGACCAGTAAATAAAAAAACAAAATATTCATACAATAGGTGTATTGGTTGATATTAATGATTAACTTTATACTTCTTCAAAATAGTGATTAGATTGGAAAGATCTTCGTTTCCAGGAATATTTTGATGACTTGTCATTTTGCCTGCTCTCTTGATCGATCTCTCTGCCGGAGCTGAATCCTCAGGCAGCAATCTAATAAATATGCATGAAAAGAAATAAATAAAAACAAATGAGTAAACAATATTAAATGAGATAAAAATAAAACAAAACTGTAAATTGCTTCTGTGACTTTTCATTTCAAAATGTGTGTTCTGGTTGATAATTATGAGTACTTGTACATTGTAACAAGGATGGAACAACTACACAGAGGATTGCAAGATGGATAGGGAGGCATCATCCTCACGTTTGGCTAGTTTTGCATGCCCAAATAGAAGTAGGTATTTGGTTTTCATTTATTATTATTTATTATTCTTTTAAGTTCAATATTTGTGTTAAATTATTAATTTCTTAATTTTTTTTGTTTGTTGTTATTTATCATTATTGTTTTATATCTTATTTTTTGGAGGGGAGGGTAGGTGGTGAAAACCCTTTAACCTCCCTTTAACCTTTGTAGGAGGGGGGAGTGGGAGCCACATGGCAAACATCAATAATGATTTTATTTTTAAAAAAAATATTTAAAAAAAATTATTTAAAAAAAAATAAAAAAAATAAAAAATCATTATGTATCCAATTCTAATTGAATCGGGGGGAGGGGTCGCATGCCCTCTCCCCTTTAGCTCTCTCCATTTTTCTCTATCTCAACTCCAACCCCCTTTTTTGCCCAAAAGTTGGATATGTCGGGCCTTAGATTGAACTTCCTAACAATTTTAAATAACTTGTGTTTTTCCTTAGGCTTAGCCATCATTTTTCAATGACAATTAATGGCATCATATAATTAATATTAATTAATTTAACAGTTGTGAGAAAAATTCTGAGGTATAGGAACATCAGTTATATCTTTATTTACGGGATTCTTATAACAAAATTCAATTTCTGTCTAAGAAATTAGCTTTTTAAGGGGAAAAGTCCGGCAACGATTTTGCATGTTTCGTTATAACACATATATCAGTATGTGGGACAACAGTAAAATATTCACTCACACGTGATGGTTTTGAAACCGTTTTAAGCTATAAATAACACAATTTAAAACGGAATTACATTTAAACAAAATGGAATTTCATTGTCTATGATAATAATTCGGGCTATAAAAATAACTTAAAATACATATTACGTACCAATTTGGGCGCTGACGGGCGAAAATGGCTGCCCGACGTTATATGGACATTGTCACGTTTGTGGTTGCAGCTCAGGGGTAGGTCGTCGCACAACATCAAAAAACATGTGTGCGCGTTCGTGAATAACTAGCAGGTCATTTTAACACCAAAAACTGAAGCTAGCGGGTTGGTTTGATCTCAAACACCGTAATTTCACACCGACGTTACCAAATTATGAAGGACATCGCGGGGGATTGTTGTGGTAAATTAATTATTTTCTTGTATTTACCGACCGATTTAATCATCATTCTTTTAACATATGTTCATCAGGGGTTGTACCTTCCTAATAAGATGAAAGTTTCTGAGAAAATATCCTGCTAAATTTGTGTAAAATGTTAGATTACCGCCGTTACGAAAAAAGTGCTTAGGACATTGTTGGTAACGTCGGTATTGTGTTTTTTCAATATGGGATAACTTGCCGATTTTTTGCACATTTCACCTGAGCTTCTCAGACATAGTAGGGGTATTAAAGGTGACATGTTTTAAGTAGGAAACATTGCATTATGATGAATTTTTTTCCAGAAATGAGTTCATGAAAATGACTTGTTTTCATGTCACAACTTTCACCCTTAAAATCGCTGAGACATCGGTAGTTAAACTCTCACCAAAAAAAAAATATGATGAACAAGTTTCTGTTTTCATGTTTATTTATTCTGTCATACATTACTCTTAAATAAAATATACTTTTAATTTTCTAAAAATACATTTAAATTTGAGAAAATAGCTTCTAAACATTCAAACACATGAAAATGCTGAAAAGACCCAACCCGATGGAATGACCCATATAGCTCCTTATGAATCCACTTGATTGTACTTTCAAGGTCTGATGCACACCTCAAACTCGATTCATCTCTGGTCTATCTTCCTAGTCTTCTGTAAATCATAGGGTGCGTTTATTGACCAAATTTTTGGCTAGAATCATGTTTCTCAAACGTCTTTCAGGCAAATTTAGAAGGTGATAAACGCAAAGCCTTTTTTAAAGGTCTTTAGATATGGGCAATTCTAAAGATGCAAAAAGGTGTGTTTTGAATGTGACATACAGCCAGAATCATGTTTCTGAGAGATGATAAACGCAAAGCTGTTTTGAACCCCACATATTAATCGGACCTCCCAGGTTAGCGCGCCATGTGTTGTGTCATGTTGTTGTACAAGCATGTGTGTGAAGTTGACCTTTGAGGAAACTGTCTGCTTCCCGGGTCAAACGGCTCTGAGCAGCTGCACAGAGATAAGGCCTTTATTGTGAAACGTGAAGAGACGATAAACGCAACATCCCGCAAATCACAATCGTATAGTGGGGTTCGATAGTGGGGTATGATATGCAGGCGCGTAGCCACGGGGGGGGGGGGGGGGGGGGCACGTGCCCCCCCTAAAATTTCCAGGATCGGTTGAAATTTTGTAGACCCCTTTTTTTGACCTCGATCGATTACATGTATGTGCCCCCCCAAATATCAAACTCTGGCTACGTGCCTGACGATATGTACATATCTAGTGGCAAGACCCAATAAACGCACCCATAAACTTATAAAGCAGACTAGACTCAAATGAGTATGCTGCAATCACTGCCGAAATGTTGCAATAGGCAATTTTTTTATTGTAATATTATATATACATGTTATCGTTTCGTGCCTCTTTACTAAATTATGTTATTCATTTATTAATTGTATTTCAATAGAGCAGAATGTAAATTGCATACATTACATGTTTTAAGGCAGGGCAAGCCACGATGCTTGTCTAGCCTAGCAACAGCTAGATAAAGTATCTAATTTGCATTATGATTACTGAAATATAATTTTTGGTAAAAGGCCGATGCAATGACCCGCCGCCAGGTCATTTTCAAGTTTGAATACATTTGAAAATGGCCGGTATATTCCTGGCTGCAGTTCCGCCTAACGAGATCATCACGAGCTGATTGGAGGTGGGGTTGAATCAACAAATGAGTATGCCTTGAACAAGTTACATGAACGAGAAGCAATGCAAAATACAATTATATTTTAATACCTCATACACAAAAGTGCCAGTATATTTCTTTTAACTTCAATACTGTATGGGTCAATACTGACCTATCGAATAACATATCAAAGTATCAATTTATCAAGTGGAAAAGGCGCCACGTATATTTTTCCCATTTTCCTCATTATTCTTACTGGTACATCAACAAACATGTATGCCTTTAAATCAAGAAAGGGCCGATATGTACATTGTTGTCTTAGACAAATGAATAAGTAGAGTGTAATATGCATTTTATGGCATATGAGTTGAATGATATATTATATTACTTACTCCTTAAGTATATGGGATGGTAATGGTTTGAATACACACTTGAGTTGAATATATCTGATGGATAAACATATGTAATGCTTCATCTTCATAAAACTGTAGACTTTACTTTATCAAAACTCATATTTTCAAATTTGAAATTGCTTGCATGAAGTGTACATTGAATAAATACATGTACAGTATATTAGCTTCTTTGTATGCTTTGTATTTTTATATTGCATCATTGGCATGTATAATTGTTTATACATACATGGGTACATTATACATTCAAAAATGGAAAAAATGTATATTGAATGTAAAAGGGTATATGTATGTATATGTACCTACATCGTGTAGAGCTTTTGTTACACATGTACATTTATCCATTTTGATCATTCTGGCAAGCTTGTATTCAATACATGCATGAGTTGAATGTGTTCAAAAAGCAGGACAAATAATGCATCATACAATCATACATCCGCTATGCTTTGAAAATATCAATTTTAAGCATCATGTGCAGCTTCATAAGTAATTTAATGCTACAAAGGATATCCAGGTTTATACTTGAAATCTATCCAAATTATAAATAATGCTACATGGCTCAAAATCAAGTGTTTCAAAAGTACTGGAGTTGAATACGTTTTAGTAAATTGATTTACAATTGGTATCGTCACCTGACTCGTCACCTGACTAGTCACCTGATAGATGGTCTGTTCAGAGCCAGAAGGGCATTGACCCTCTATCAAGAATGGCTCCAAACAGATGAAATGATAATGTGACACAAAAATGGAATCAGATTCCCAATATCTCCATCCTCTAATATCTACCCTCTCCATCTGCCTCAAAGGATCAAAGATTACATTTCATAATTTGTACAACATCTGTACAAAATAAATAGGCAACATTTTCTCTTGAGCAGCTAATGCAGATGCAGCCATTTATATTTTTGTCACTTATCTAGCAAACTAAATCCGACCAATGTAAATCTAGAATCATTAATAAAATCAATAAAATCATACAGTAATTGATATCTCATTTCTTTCTCAATCTTAAAATCATAATATTGCAAGAGCCTTAGACTCAGTAATCACTTGTTCTATTGAAGTGAACAATTTGCACATGAACCAGATCAAAAGTACTACAAACTTGAGAGCCAGATAGGCGCTAGTAAAAGGATGCACATTAGCGCCTTTTGGCTCTTATGACAAAGTATGAGTACCATGAATTTGCAAACAAAACATGACTCCATGTTGAAAGTACTGAGCACATATGCACATAGAGATTTGACCAAATTGGTTGGCATACAGAAATAACAAAACTGCTACTTTTAACTCCTACTTCCCTTGCTTTTGGTGATCTTCTAAGGCAGGGCTAGTTTTGTGGAATATTTTTAGTCCGATTCACTACCTCCTAGTAGATGGTTTCCTGCCTCTGCGCTGTTGCCTAGGAGTTTGACCTCGTGTTCCTCGGGACCGTTGCTCATCTGTGAGTACCGGACCGACGAGAAGCCGCAGATTTTGAGGACCAGCTTCGTGACACCGTAGACAAAGAAGAGCACGAGCATGTCGACGAGAATGTGCCACGTGAACATGACCGTAGTGAACATGACATTGAGATGATCTTCTTTATCCCAAGGCACCCCTCCGGGGGGTATAAAGAGAACGATCCCAATGTGCCAGAACCACGTGCCCTGCACCAGCGTGAACAGGATCCTAACGAGCAGCACCAATGTATCCCCAGACCGCCACACCTCTCCAGCTGTCGCCAAAAAGCACACAAAGATAGCTACCACAAGCATCGTATGGAGCTGAACATCTAGATCGCTCCTGCCATGCGTGTGGAAATGAAACAGGAAACCCTCAACGGCAAACGCCAGAGCACCAAACGCTTTCTCGTATTTCCCAGCAGCGGACGGCAAACAGGTACTCCCCATAACTTTCATGGCGCCGTAAAGCCCAAAATACGTGTACATGGTGACATGTTGCCATTCTACTTGATGCTTCCAATGTCCCTCGCTGTCGATAATAGTCCATTTTGGGGCAGGGTACATCATCTCACCTATGAAGCCAACAGCACCACCAAACACTATAAACGCCCCTTCCATGGGTACCCTGTGTAGACAGTACATCAGGCGAGACCGCGGCCGCTGGCGTCCGTTATCCAGGACGATCTTCGTGTACACGTACTGCATCATCCACCAGATGGACATAAGGATGAAAAACGCTCCCGGTAATGCATGACCAATAAACGTACCCATCTTGCCTTCTTTATCTCGTCCTCTTCCTTTCAATGGATCGACTTATCCAAAAATATGCGGTGGATATAGGAAATAAGGCGAGAGATTGTTAAAGATTTGCCCTCAGAACTGGTAGTGATACAGCACTTCTTGCTGAAGCTGCGCCGGGATTTCGTAACGCCTACCGGTACCGTATACCAATGTGGAACGAATGGGTACAATATTACAAGACAGGTGCACGTAGCACACGCCACACACACACACACACACACACACACACCCTTTCGTAGTACAGTAGATGCGATACGCTAACAAGATCTTGGCTGCTCATCCCTTGCGCTCCTCGACGCATTTTTATTGGAGTGGTACATACATCGCCTCGGCGGACAAAGTGAAAAGGATACTCTTTTATAAATCTGATTAGGCGCTTGGAATTCGGATATGTTTTGAAATTGAGATTTGTAAAGATGAATTCTTCTTCGGGTTATTCTTATTATACCAGAAGGCCTATTATACTACATGTATGTCTGATTTGAGCGGAGGAAAAGGGGGAGGTCATTTATTCATTTATTGTCGTTGCTTTTAAATGTAACTGGAAGCTTCTCAAAACGGCGCCCACGGAGACAACCGGGCATGATTTCAGCAACAACGTCTTTTGAGAAAAAAGATTTAAAAATAATTACATTCATGCTTGAATGAAGATATAGTCAGAGGCATAAGTGATGAAATTCCAGTAATAAAGTCATTTTACAATTTTTAACAAATCAGAATCGCACTTTTCAAGACTAATTTCGTTTATTCGTTCATAGGAGTAGGCCTACTTGCTTGAATGTCGAAAGATATATGTACGTAGGCCTGATTTTGACTATATAGGTCGAAGGCATGTTGATTTCATACAAAGTTTTGTGACAAATTCGATTTTTCTCTTGACATTTTAGGAAGAAAATAGTTGGCATGAATTTCTTTTTTATTTCGGAGAAGCTGAAGCGATGCCTTATACCCGGCCCATGTTACTCCTCCCCCTAAAGCCTTTTATAGCCATCAAGCCGCCCCATTGTTACTGGTCTATCATTATATTCAAGAGCATCGGAATAATATAGGTACATGTAGTACAAGAAGAACATCAATTAAAACACATAAACAGCTACTTTCAAAAACTTTTTTAATATGTTTCACGGCCAAATATATCGCTGATCTTTACAAAGTGAAAGTTATTTTACATCCGAAGGGGATGGGCTTAATGATAGACGAGGTAAAAGATATGATTATAAATTATGTGATACTGAAAGTGAAAATAAAATCACCTCTGGTTATTGGTCATCGGGATGGAGTTGGGCTAACTGGGACCCGGGGACAACTCGGCCCAGATGCAAAAACGGTCATTTTTTGCATGTTTAGGTTAAGGGTTAGGTTTAGGGTTAGGGGTAGGGTTAGGGTTAGGGTAAAATGACAAAAAATGACCGTTTTTGCATCTAGGCCGAGTTGTCCCCAGGTCCGAGTTAGCACGGATTCATCGGGATATATAGCTTATTATATTTCATAAAGAATGAATTAATAAATGAGCGAATCAAAGAATAAAGGAATGATCAATAAAAGAATATAAAATAAATATATGAATGAATGAATATGTGAGCGAATGACTAATGAATGCTTGAGTGAGTGATTGAGTGAGTGAGTGAATGAATAATGCTAGAGTGAGTGAGTGAATGAATGAATGAATGATTGAGTGAGTGAGTGACTGAATGAATGAATGATTGAGTGAGTGAATTAATGAATGAATGAATGATTGAGTGAGAGAATAAATGAATGAAAGAATTGATGATTGAGTGAGTGAGTGACTGAATGAATGAATGATTGAGTGAATGAATGAATGAATGAATGATTGAGTGAGTAAATGAATGAATGAATGAATGATTGAGTGAGTGAGAGAATGAATGAATAAATGAATGAATGATTGAGTGAGTGAATGCATGAATGATTGCTCGATGAATGAATGAATGAATTTGAAAAATATGATTATGAAACATATTTACAAGCCCATGAAAGACCACGAAATCGCAGAGATGAATATGAAATGTGGCTTAGTGAAACTAAATGTGATATAATGAAAGGCTCTTTAATAAATATAATCTAACAAATAATGTGTTATATCACAATGAGGATAATGAAAATAATAATAACGAGAACAGTATTATGCTATATATAATTTTAATTAGATATAGCCACAACGGTATGAATATTGTTCTCTCCGAAAGCTCTGCAATCATATTAAAACCCCGGCCTTGGCCCGGCTACCCCTATATAGGCTGGATTAAAAAAAAAACATACGTGAAGAAAGATGTACATTGCTCTACATAATATTTCATCAGCCTGGCATCCTCTCTCTCTCTTAACTCCTTTACAGAGGGTTTCTTTTTAAAATCTATAGGCAGTGAATTCCATACTCTAGAAACATAAAATAAAATCTACTTTTTTATCAATTTTGTGACTTTTGGCGAAACTAAATATTCAAACTGTTTTACTGTTATGTTGTATTATCCCGACCAAGGGGAGAAATCCCGGAGGCGGAGGGAGGTGGTGATTGGTCCCCAAAGATTTGGAAAAAGAAGGGATACAGCATCAAATGCCCCTATGACTTTTCGTCTTTAATAATGAAAGAAATACTAATAAGTCATAATTACATGATTTACCCCAAAATATGACGGCCTTTACTTCGCTTTCTTTTTAAATATTGTTATTCATTAAATTTGTTTGTTTGTCAGATAATTTTTGATAAAATGGGCCCTGTTTTGTATTGTGTATTTGAAATAATCATCACCATCTTCATCATCATCAGCATCTCTTCACCACCACCACCACCATCTTCTTCGCCACCACCACCGGCACCATCTTCGCCACCACCTTTACTCAAGGATTTCTTCTCATCTTTTCTAAACATTTTTTGTTCTCCTTGTGATTGCAAATAATGTAACTTTGCCTATCACATTACGGTAAAAGATACAAAAGAAACAAAATTCAACAGCCACATTTTAAATTTCTCCAATGGATGTAATTTTTGCCAAGAGAGATCTACAGCTCAAATTGACAAAAGGAAGAATCTGTCATCTGCAATTTGTCAAAAAAATTATGGGAAAAGCACCTAGAAAAAGAAGAAAATTGGACAACCAGATATATCATGCACTTACTCAGGAATGCACGTGCAAGGTTTACGCTTTTAAACAAGAAAAATGTGAAATTTATTCAATTTGACAGATCTTTTCTTGAGTCAAATTTGGGCAGTATATGTCATTCGAATGATATGACACTTAAGGTGTAATCCAGGATCATGGTAGAATTTTAAGTTACAATATGGGGCGCCCTACATACACTCAAATTTAAAGACATAATCAAGAATAAAACACACTGAAAATAGATGGTTATTTATTTTACTGTTTAATATATTTCATCATGTACTCGATCTTAATATTCAGCAATTATATATTAAGACGGAAAATATACACTTTACAGGTCCTAAATACATCTCTATAATGGAATCACTTTATACAGATTGAGGTACATCTCTAAGGAAAGCACTATGAGGACTCACAAATGCAATCCATTATTGGTCCAAAAGTCATCTGAGTTTAATACAGATGGAGAAAAAAAATTGATAGCTTTCTCATTCTCTGCATGTCAAAAGTCGAAAATTCTCCTGAAAAAGATCCCTCTCAAATGGCTCTTTCACTTGAAATATGAAAAGAAATCGCTGAAAAGTTTGGTCGAAATATTTGTGTGTAGTCCCATATACCCACTTCTGTATGTGGTGCATGTAATCTTCAGCAAGACTGAGCAAGTTTCTTTCCACTTTGGTTATTCCGTAATCTCACAGTATGTTCTACATAGTACATACTTGTAACCATCCTTTCCCAATTATTCCATTTTTTTCTTCTTCTTCACAATGTAATTACATGACAAGAACTGAACTTTAAAGGGAGATACAAATAACTTGGATACAAAGAGCATATTGATATAGAATGACTCAAAAGTTGTGTATACAACAAACATTTCCGGTTATAGAAAATGCTACTGACATTAAAATGTTGTGTTTAGGGATCCCCTACTGCATGAGCACACAATCGCTGCAATTGCTGTGGAGGAATTAAATCAAAGAAATGTAAAACTACATTAAAGCAAGTGATTCATTTACTTAAACATCGTAATGTCAATCAAAGATTTTGAAATTTAAGTACCGGTACACGGAATGGCCAAGTGATTTTTCATCATAATGCTGACGTTGATTGCGAGAAGCATAAAACAAAATCTGAGCAAATGTGCTTGCTCAACTTCTGATTTCTGGAATGCATGCAATATCAATTAATGCTTTTCATACAATTGTTAATATTCAATGACATAAATAAACAAAAGAGAAAATGTTGAACAGACATCATGCATACCAAAACGATATAAGTTGATAACAAAAATTAAAAAAATGTCTAATGACATACAGTGGAACCTCTTCCAAGAAAAGACCACTTAGGCCAAAGAAAATTGCCCTCTTTCATTGAAATCTCCTCATATCTGGCCTCGACAAAGAACTGGGACGAGCAACATGACCTTGCGATAATGAGGCTTCATCCAAACAATGGCCTTAGATCCGAATTTCACTCTAATGATAGACAGAAAAATTACTTTGTTTGGAGTTTTTTAAACGTCTTTTGTCTTTTTACATTCTGCTCCGAGACAAGAGAGGGATCCGGTGAAGCCAGACATAGGGTCTAGTCTTAGCAGACATATACCAAAATTAAATAGAACTTCTAGACTTCTATTGCCGTAATTTGTTCTGGATAACAAAAGACATAGGTCTTCTTATTTACTGTGTAATACTTTTAACATTTATCTTATTCTAAACGCAAGCACACTTCTTCAAAATGCTGTGGTGCAAAAAATGATCTGAAAGTAGCACATCAGAACCCTGCAAATTATTCAATAACCCTGGTGGAAACAGAACAAAAACATGGAAAATGGAGAACTCTTTGAGTGCGTCTCCAGTGAACAAAATCCTTGTCGTGATTTGTCTATTTCAGTTAAAGTCCATATAAGGTACTGTACATATGTTCTATACATGTTACTCTGCATATTCCAACAAAATAAATTACACTTTAGCCACGTTCAGATATGTGGCAAAACCGCAGCGAGTTTTAATGACGTGAAGTGTAAACGCATCACATTTCTGTATGTTATAACACAGAGCTCAGTGAATATGTGCAGGACCTTGTTGCATGCAGTTGCCATTCGTTTACATGTTTAAAAAACGTGGCGGCTTTACTGCAGTGGTTTATTGCGTCATATCTGAACGAACCTTCAGAATACTCTCTGAAGAATATGAAATTGGGTTTCAGAACTGCATGAATGGTAATACTGTAGTAAGATTGTAAGAACAAAAATTATACAATAAATCTAAGGAGATATAATAGGAGTGAACAATTCATAAAACAATAAACATTCATGGAAGCCAGATAGCTGGAAAAAAATGATGCTGAGGCAAATACAAACTGAATTTGGAAGAAATCAAATGGAATATGGAATGAAAACAAATATGGAAGCAGCAAAATGTTTGCATTTTGTAAGTACATCTGAATTTACAGAAAGCCAAAGGGGAGGGGGAGGGGTGCAATATACAAGGAGGTACATGTCTGACATTCAACTCAAATATCAATTCTTTTTCTATAATCATGAATATACATATTATTTCTTTTTTGCTTTACATCAAACAATGGAATGGATCACCTTTTAATATCACTTTAACTTCCCTAAAAAAAAAGACAATATTTCTATTGTACAATTTAAAGGAATGTAGAGGTAAAATTATCATCAACTCAACTGCTGTGACATTTTGAAAAGACATTTTTCTGATTAGTAGCTCTTATTTGACTACATCTTTTTTACTTTTACTTCAAGTTACAATTTGTAAAATGAAGTGCATACATGGTAAGAAGTGTTACACTGATATATGTTTGATTACACAGATAATACTGATTCCATTGATTTGCAGTTGATTAAGTTTGTGTAACAAGGCCCGGTATATAAAAATAATGTGATAGGTCGAATAAGGATAACACTCATCCTGTAGTGTGCCTTTTTACAATGGCATATTATTAATCAAGTAACAAACTGTCTTTTGGAATTGACTGGAAGATCACTGCATGACTGGCATCAAGCTTACAATGGAACATAAGGAAGATTTGATCTCAAATTTTAAAAAAGAAGAAAGACCACAAAATTGTTGAGAGAGAGAGAGAGAGAGAGAGAGAGGAGAGCATTAACTCTATGTCAAATGATATGAATTACTCCCTTTTGCCCTTCTACATTTAAAAAAAGGAATGATGAAAGAAAATCAACGATACAAAAGTTTGGAAATAGATAAGGACAAACAGAAAAGTTGATGGTATATGTAAACGATATACAGGGAAAAAGAAGATATATAACAATCATAAGATAAAGATAAACGAACATAAAATAAAGATATCTCATGATCTAGATAAACTCATAAATAATATGTGCCATTAATATACAGTGTCTATGATTTCAAAAATAAATATATATGAAACTCTTTCTACAAAATTTTGATCAAAGTGTGCTAGAAGAGAATATAAAAGTGAATGACCTTTAAATATTCAAAGATTTGAGTGTGTTATAAGTTACTTATTGCTGAGTATGATTGTATGATTATATATAATGGTATGTGTAGCTGTAGGTTCTAAAAATCTTTTGGAATATATTGATGAGAAAAGGAGAGGGCAAACATAGGGTATACATGAAGCACCTTCATCACTTTGGTAACGATTATTCTAAAATGCACAAAGTGAGATATCTCCATGTGTGAAAGGTCCGGGGAGTGTTTCACAAAAACTAAGATCAACTTAAGTTGGACCATGGCAGGCGATATATGCCCTTAAAAAGTCTTGAACCAGATGTAAAATTAGTGGAAAAAACCTTAGAAATTATGATCTATAGATAATGTTTTATTCCTTCAACAATAAATTTCCAAAAAATGTAAATTCTGTAGATTTGTGATGTCCCTTGAGAGACCAACGGTGAGAGCAACCAGTGGCATGAATGGCCTGCCATAGTTAAGTCCAATTTAGAGTCGATCTTAGTCTTTATGAAACACCCCCCTGTTGATATATGGGGGTGATTTGTACCGTGTGCTACCTACAAACTGGCCTATTCACACGGTAACACCCATAAGGTTTACTTCTCATGTAATAACTGGAGCAGAGCTGTCAAGGTTTGAGACCTCATACTGTTGTTTCTTTCTGGAGGACGGTCTTCTCGAATGGAAAGAGAGGTGGTGGTGACTGAGTTGATGACGATGATATCGCTGACGATGTCGGGGATGATGTCGAGGGGGATGATTCTGCTGCGGGTAACACCACCGGTCTCTTCCAAGGAAGCAGGGGAGACGATGATAAGGATGACGTTGAGGAGGAGGACGATGTGCTGGGTACCGCCGCCATGCTCTGTGACCTCATCTTTCGTCGACTGCGCAGGTTGTCCGAAGGAGGTCCCTGGAAGACATTCTCATCATTGAACTCTTCTCTCTCTGGTGATACTGTTTACAAAAAATATTAAAGGGATCGTTTAACAGTGTTAAATCTGAGATGCATCGCCCTATATGTTAACAGTGTCTGTGATATGGTGTAATATTGAAGCCCTCAAAAAATTGTGCTTCAAAATGATCATGAAGTGCCTCAACAAAGTAAAAATCTTTGAGTGACCGGTTTTACCATACCGGGGGTATTCATTTTACCCAATACACTGTAGTGAAATAAAAACCGTTAGGAAAATGCTAAATTTGATTTCGATTTCCAAACATAAATATCTCGATAATCAGACAGGCGAGCGGCTTGTAAAAGTCCTGGGATTCCTGACTGACCTAAAGGTTTATAATTATGATTGCAGCATGAGCTAAATCCAGGATTTTGTTTCAGACTCAGGCAATGTAACTGAGTCACTTTAACATAAACTAATTAGAATAAACAATCGTAATTTTTCTAGCTTAGATTTGTATCAGTGATCACAAGCATTCAAATGTTTATGGCATTTTTAAATTAAATATATAAGTATTTCTTTGTCACATGAAGCTAATACAAGTTCTTAGCATATCAATCAGTTAAATATTCTCCCAAATGAGGGTTAAACTAGATGGATGTTCGACTGCGTGCAGTCGAAAATGATGCCTCCCGCCATAGAGCAATTTTTAAAATTCAAGTTTGATTGTAATTCATTAACAGGTTCGCAGAATATCACGATTACAAGTTATTTTTTATATACATGTATGACCCTTTGATCTTAAGACCCTAGAATCTAATCAGGTCAATGGCTCTGCAAGATACATACATGTCTCGAGTTTGATAGTAATCGATCCGTCAGTTGTAATAAGAAGGCGTTCACAAGCTATTTTTGCATACATAATGAGCCCTGTGACCTTTGACCTCGTGACCCCCAAATCTAATCAGCTCATTGGCTTTGCCAGATACATACATGGTTTAGGTTTGGCAGGAATTCATCCATCGGATCTTGAGATAACGTGATCATGAGAACGGGACGGACGGACGGACGGACGAACAACCCGAAAACATAATGCCTCCGGCTACTTCGTAACGGAGGCATAAAATGACCTGTTAATTTCTATATCTGAGAAAAGTGTACATTGACTTTCTCACGTATAAAACCTGTGGTCACACAAACTAGCCGAATAGTTACCACGTAACTAAGGTTATAATTACAGTAAGGGTAAATTCTAAACTAACCTAAAGAACATTGATCGTAGAGGGAGCCCTTTCTCTCTGCTAGCACCAGATCAGATCTGCCAGGGAAGGGGGAGTAGATCTTCATCTTCTGGTGACAACAATCGGACCAAGTTTCTGCAGAGAAGAAAAAAATAGAAATAATATTCAACAAGTCAAAGCACACATGATATTTAAAGAAAAGGTTGAGTTCTAGGAAGAGATGAAACAAAATTTGTGAACGTTATCATTGTTATTATGCAAGTGTGGAAGAACATCAGATACAAAATGTTCCCTGAAAAGCATGGCTCTTCAAATGCCTTAACATTCTAAATATGGCATGTAACATCATAAAAATTGGGACAGATTTTTATGCCACATGTTCGTGTAGTCCCATATACATCCTTCTGTGTACAGTGCTTGTAACTTTACTAAGACTGGGCCAAATTTCTTATCATTTTGATGATTCCAAAACCTTGCAGTACACACCAATACTTGTATGCTAGATGAACAATCTTTTTTGATCGATTCCACAACGTTTATGTCACAATGCAATTACATGACCAGAACTCAACTTTATCTTTAAGGAAGTGCAAAATATCTTCAGAAATGTACTGTGAACTGATGTCACTAATAATTTAATGAATTACCCGGGTGCATCCCTTTATGAAAAAGATACAGAGATTTTTTGTTTTAATTCTTTGGTTATTTGGCCTCAATGACGACATTGTATGCTTATCCAATCAGCCAATTCCATTACAATTTCAACTTTATTAAAGGTAAAGACCAGTAATGGTCATGCGATTGCATTGTGAAAGAAACGTTGTGGAATCGATCAGAAAAGGTTGATCATCTAGCATCTAGCATCTGCAAGGTTCTGGAATCATCAAAATGATAAGAAATTTGGCCCATTCTTCGTAAAGTTACAAGCACTATACACAGAAAGATGTATACGGGACTACCCTATATCTCTCACACGACCATGAGAGAAAAAATTTACCAAATATATGAATTAGTAGGCGGTTTCTCGGCAAATTTTTATTATCATGTATTAGTCAAAACATATTCTTTCACATGATTGGTAATGAGAGCTTCCATTTCAAATTTTGAAATTGGGGCGTTACCAATACTGGTCTTTACCTTTAAAGACACATAGGAGTGGGCTCCCATGGGCAATTTGATTCCAATAACAGGTGTTGTCAATCACCAAGATTAGCCTTCAGTTTTATGATCAACAGGCTTCATGTAATGCTGTGTCTTTTCCCTATATTTCTGACATTTACATCACCTGAAGACCCTCTGAGAGACAAGGGGGTATTTCTTGGTCGGCCTACGGGTTTGCTGTGTGCAGACTTGTACACCCATTAATGGTATTTCCACCAAGTCTGGTGTCAGCGAATTATGACCTTATGCACATCGAAACTCACGGCCTACTCCCTTTTATTCATTGCCAATTGATAAAGCATTAAAAGAAGGCACATCAAACATCTGTAAGATGGATATAAGCAGTGGTCCGTTACTAGTCATACTTACTTTTAAACAAGCAAGATAAGGTTCCACACATTTTGGAACAAGTCATGAATTTGAAACATCCTGAATCTGTAAGAATTTGTAGGAAGTTGTAAGAACTCTTCCATTCTAGAAGAGATTTCCTTATTTTGAGAACGCTTGGAACAAATCGAATGTAAGGAGAACCTCATTTTCACCCAAAACTTTCCCATTCTTGAAATGACTTACCAATGTCGATTAGTTGCTGCTCAAATGCTTTCAGCCACATTTCTAGTTCCTCTTCTGACTCTGCCGTGAATGGACGTTTTCTATCAGGATCGTCACCGCACCCGCCGATCACAAACGACAGTGGGTCTGTGCAGCACGTTGACCGGACCGCTGAAGAGTTCTGAAGTAGAACAACAACAAGGGCCCGTATTCAATTCAATACTTAAGTTTGAAATATGAGTATTTTACTTAGTCTTCGGCTTAGATGAAATACTTAGCCAATTTTGGTGTTTAGACTAAAGCCAATTATTTGGAGGACTTGATTGGCAGGCATACATGTATGGTTTTCTAATGCAGTATCATAACCTGCGCACAATTATATTAGCGCGCATTTATTGCGACGCGTTAATTGCTCATTACTTTTGATTGACCGTGTGATGTCACATTGCTTATCAGTAAGTATTTTACTTAGATTTTGTCTTCCGTATGTAAAAGTCTAAAATGCGATTTGAATACGAGATAAGTAAAGTTCTTAGCTTAGCAATTAACTTTGTACATTTCTTACTTATTCGAAGTATCGAATTGAATACCGGCCAAGGTATCTATCTTTAAAGTTTTAGGAGGTATACAGTGTCTAGGCTTACCAGTGATATTGTTAAAATATTTCTTTAGTATGCTTTCAGAATGAGAACATGGTTTCATTTGGGATTCCTGCACTCTACAACATATCATGAATAGTGACCTAGCAATCAAGGTGATAAATACAGCCCTATCATTTTATTTGGACAAGCTATAACAAAAACGAAAATACCACTTCTTACTTAAGCATACATACATGTACAGTATGTAAAAAGAAGTGACTGATACAGTTGTAAATTTACTCAACTGACCTGAATGTTATCATCTTCTTTTGCTTATTCCTTAGCTCTTTACATTTCCTATCAAACCGCTCAGCAGAAATAATTTATTCATTGTCTTTAAAAAAATCACTTTGAATTTAGTTTGAATCTCCAGTTTTATCAAGTCTAAAATTGTTGTCATTACAAGAACTCAAAATTGCCTTTAAAGCCTATCTGCACTAGTTTTGCCAGGAGGGATTAAACCTCCCTGTGAGGTCACTGACAGGTGGCTACCTCATCAAATCAGCTCTCAATTTACATAAGAAAAGGGGACCATGGGGACCAATGGATACCGCTCAGGCATTGTTTGCTATTTAGAGGGCGCAAGTAGCTACAAGAAGTGCAGTGGGCCTTTCAAAGTTAATAATGGATTCAATTCATCAGAACGGGAAACTAAAGTTCATCTTCAGAGATGACTTACCTTTCTGAGTTGTAGAGTCATAGCTGGTTCACCTAGATTTCCTTCTGTAGGATCATCCCAGCAAATTAGATGAGAGCCTTGTAATCTACACCAAAGTCTGTTTGATACTGGTTTACCTTGGAACTCATCCTGTAATTAGAGAAGTACATCAATGATGGGATAATTTAATAGATTAATGCATTCTTAATATCAAATTGGCAACACTTCAGCTTAAGTGTTTTCTTTATGTCCTATTTGTAAGATCATTCTAGTATGCAAGATGAGAGCCTTGTAATCTACACCAAAGTTTGTACGTTTATCTTGAAACTTATCCTGTAATACGAGAAGTATATCAATGACGGGATAATCTAATAGATTAATGCATTCTTAATATCAAAATAGCAACACTTCAGCTTAAGTGTTTTTTTAGGTCCTATTTGTAGGATCGATCTTGTATGCAAGATGAGAGCCTTGTAATCTACACCAAAGTCTGTTTGACAGTGACACTGGTTTACCTTGGAACTCATCCTGTAATAACAGAAGTACATTTACAGTTAAGACTTAACCAGAATAGACAATCGAATCAAGAGGGTTGAATGAACGAGCTATTTCTCTTTCTCTAGGGTCATCAAAGATTGTGAAATGATTTTCGTTTGATAATACCGGTACATGCAATATACATGGATGGTGAAAGTCAAAGGGATTAAAAAAAATACCGTTTTGTAAAACTATTAGGGTAGAAAACAACCCCATAAAGTTTACCAATTTAGTATTTCTTTTGGTTTAATTATCAGTGTCACTGATACATATCTTTGGTCAAAGATGATTTGCTTAACACGTTAGATACTAAACCTGAAATTTACCCTAGCTGGAATTAATGGAAAAATTGTGTTACAAAATTAAAACTGTATCTAACAGGGAAGTAGCATCTGTCACAGAATAAATTTCTTCTTCTTCTTCTTTTGAGCTTGCAATCCACCAATAAGGTTCTTTTCACATCGGGAAATCTACTTTAAAGGGGGTGTAGTATGGCAAATACTGGTTAACGCCATCTACGACTTCTTTTGGACAACTGAACGTAAATAAATGGACTTGATTAAAACGGTCAGCGCGCACTAGTGGTTTCATGTACGTTACACACACATAAATACTGCTGTCGCGTCGTCAGTAGTCGTATTATACCTGATTCAGGCCAAAGGAAAGACACATAGTCTCGTCATGCTACACCCCCTTTAAAAACAACTGTTGCAGAGTCTCTTACCTGACTGGAAAGGTACCCTGACATGCTCTCTTCTACCGTGCACAGTGGTTGAGCAGCTAGTCGACAACAGATATTACCAAACAACTGCAGCTGGTGTGCTGTGTTGTCATCTAAATAACAGAACAAATTATATCCATTGTATAAAACTGTTTCATGTTAGTCATCAAGTTGTGCATAGTGAGTAGTTGCCATTCACACAAGGTAAAGTGAGATGCAGAAGAAGCATGACAAAAGAATTATCTTTCTTGTGTATCTGAATAATTCCCCCCCCCCCCCCCCACCAACAACAACAACAAATAAATATATACCTTTCAGGAACAATTACTCTGCTTTCAAATTCAAACACCACTAGAACATCTAACTTCAACCTCGGACTAAATACAATACCTAACCCTAACCCTGACATTAAAACAAACCATTACCTAACTCCAGCTTAATGACAGGCTAATCCTTAATCCCTTCTCTTTGATGAAATATCGCTAGGTAAACTGCTGAATAATCGTTTTTTCATGATCATGATGCGTTACAAAATGGTAACAATCAACCGTTGTTCCAAAGTAATTTAATTTAAAGAGGTCTTGTGGTCTAGTGGATAAGTCACCCAAATGCAGGTCACAAGGTACTGGGTTCAAATCCCAGCCGAACACTAACGTCCTTTGGCAAGAAGTTAATCTTCATTTGCCACTCTCCATCAAGGTGTTAAATGGGTACCCGGTAGGATGCGAAAGGTAATGTAGTTTGCTCAGCATTGTGAGCGTCTGTCAAATGACGCCTGGCTGGAGTGAAGAATGTGCATACATTGTACGCGTGCAAGCCTGAATACAATGACCGGGTAATAATATATCTGTAAAGCGCTTAGAGACATCATTATAAAATATGGTATCGTATAAAAGCAGAATATTATTATTACTTACCGTTCTCTGTGTTGAGATCAAATGTCTGCACTTGATCGCTGACTTGCTGTAACCTCAGTCTAGCTCTGGCTACTAAGCTGTACCTTGGCCCTTCATTCTGCTCCTCGTCAGTGGACTGTAAAATCAAAATAATATTTTGATGTTATCAAGGTGACAAGTCTATAAATGAGGAGGCGCGGTGGCTCAGTGGTAGAGCAGTGGTCTTGTAACCGGTAGGTCCCGAGTTCGTATCAAGTAGATGCGCTAGTGCCTTTGGTAGGCCATTAATCCTCATTACCAAGTCACTCGGAGAGGACTTAAAGCTGTCGGTCCCATGACCTGCACATCTCCAGTCAAGCAACCAAACCACTTGACCAGGGGGTGTTTTACAATACTAAGATTGACTTTAAGTTCGACTTAACTATGGCAGGCTGTAATGCCACTGGTTGCTCTCACTATAAAAAAAAAATGTAAATTCTGTAGATTTGTGACCACAATTAATATGTCCCTTGAGAAACCAATGCCAGGAATGTTTAGAGGAACTAGTGGCATGAACAGCCTGCCATAGTTTTTTGTGAAACACCCACCAGATCACATCTAGATCAAAAGTATTGTCTTGTTGACAAAACTGCAGAATGCCCTAGCTCACCTCACAAGTAACCCTAAGCTTAACCCTGACTCTGACCCTTATCGTACCTCTAATCCTGACCCAAAGGACTTGAAACTAATCCTAATCCTCACTCGTACTCTGACCTTGACCATACTACATAATACTGATGGCATCGTTGAATATTTGTAGCTAAGCTGTGCCCCCAATCTATCCTCACACACCAGGGGGATGTTTCACAAAGACTAAGATCGACTTTAAGTTGGACTTAACTATGACAGGCCATTCATGCCACTGGTTGCTCTCACTATTTGGCTCTCAATTATGATCTTTAGATAATATTTTTTCCTTAAATAATGAACTATCAGAAAAGCTAAATTCTGTAGATGTGTGACCATGATTTGTACGTCCATTGAGAGACCAATGCTAGTAAATGTTGAGAGCATACAGTGGCATGAATGGCCTGCCATAGTTAAGTCCGACTTAAAGTCGATCTTAGTCTTTGTGAAACACCCCCCAGCACCCATACTACTTACCCCACTCGTTGAGTTGACCTGTGTTTTGTGACCTAGACTCCCGCGCCGACCCACTGACGCAGACAGGGCGCTCAGCTTGCGTCTGATCTTCTGTGGTGTGCTCGCTATCGTCATGTCATTATGAAGGTTGTAGGAATAGACTTCTAGGATACACGTGAAATCTGGCTTCACGTTGTCACTGCAAAACAACATCAAACATGGCATTCCAATTTATACATTTGTCAATAAAAAGAATCAAGAAAATTCAACAAGAAAAATATGAGATTTTAAAAACATTTATTTATAAAGTAGGCTTGCGGGTGCACCATGTGTGAGAGAGAGAGAGGGTTGAGGAGTCCTGAAATAGGACTCTGACTCAGTAATCTTTCTTGGGGATGTGTAGTCCTGAAAAGGACTGTTTGTTATCTTTCTTTCTTAGCTTATAGTTCTAAGGAGAACTATAGCGCTTGGAGAGGATGAGTGGCTTGACTGTATATCTACATCACCATGCAAGCAGACACTTACAAGCAGCATCTAACCATTTATTTGTTTCATATTATTTTAGAACAGTCATAAGCAATTCAAGAACAGATAAAAAGTGCTCTTCAACAATTAGAAGAGACAATTAACAGTCACTGAGATTTTTTTTTTAATGCAAGGCATCAAATATATCATTATAGTTCTCTAATTAAAAGAGATATTTATCTCTTCAGGTTAACCGGTAGCCTTTCTTGTATAAATAGCCATCTTTATTTTCAAATGCCTTTTTCTTATCTTTCTCTTTTTAGGGTCGGAATACTTCATCGTTTGTTTATAAGTTATTTTTCAGAACATGATGATTCATTTGATCTATTATTCTATAAGTGCAAAGATTTAGTTGGATATCTTAAATACAAAATGTGAGTAATTAACATAAACTTACAAGACAATGACATCTTTGAAGTTGACATCTGTTGCTGTCCTGTCTATATTAGATACCAGTTGAGTGGCATAGATTTGGGTGTCTATCTTGAGCAAACAGAAGACTGCATACCTGTGATGATCTGCAGGAAAATGAGCGATTAAAATGTGAGGTGATGAAAATCATCAAACATGTACCGTAAATCTCCGTGTATAAGGCGCACTTTTTTGGCGCCGAAAAAATTTGAAAATCGGGGGTGCGTCTTATACACAGATACAGAAAAAAAAGATTTTTTTTTTTTTTTTTTTTTTTTTTTTTTTCCCTTCCCGATTTCGATTTATGGCGCTATGCCTGGCAATGTCTCCCAGCTCAGTAATCAGTGTGTTGACTCACCACTCGGAAACTACAACAACACTCAAATTTGTCTGTCATCTTGGTTTGAAAGTAATCTTTCTAATAGATCTCAAAATGTAGTTTTTAATAATTCCTCAATTTTTTTTTCTATAACAAATGGTGTACCACAAGGTTCTATCCTAGGTACTCTATTGTCAGAAATTTAGAGGATTCTATTCATATCATGCATGACTATTGATGTTTGGCATAGAACACAGTGCTTCTGCTAGCTGATGTGATGAGGCTGGTGTGGGACACTTGGTATCATGAAGCCTTAAGAGTCTGGACCTGTTTTTAATTTACATTAATGATCTTACACACATTCTTCTACAACGACATTGTTACTATTATTTGGTGGGTTTTCGGCAACAAAACAATAACAACAACAAAACAACAAAAAACGATTTTTTTTTTTTTTTTTTTTTTTTTTTTTTTTTTTTTTTGCCCCCAAAATAGGGGTGCGCCTTATACACAGGTGCGCCTTATACACGGAGATTTACGGTATCCATTTTGTTTTTGTTTTAATGATCAGCACTCTTAACTGGGCTGTACGAAAGGAAGTCCACAGTGGTTGTGAATGCTTCAAGTAGAAAAAAGTATTTTTTTACAAAGATTAACAGAGAGAAAGAATGATTGATTATAAAATTAAAAAAGAGTATAAAATAGAGATAGGGAGAGAAGAAGGAAAAGAGAAGGTATATAGACTAGAGAGAAAGACAAGAAGAAAAAGAGGAGCAAAAAACAGAGACAGAGATGGATTTAAAATGGTTTTAATGGTTTTAAAGACAAAATACACCAGATATATTTTTTTTTTTTCTCTCTCTCTCTCTTTAATTAAAAGTAAAAAACATATTGCCGGGGAACATAAATAAACAAGAATCATATAAAGAAAGGAGTAGAATGTTTGACATCAAAAACGAGAAATGGGGATTGATTAGAGCAAAAGATACATGTAGTATTTTAATAGAAAGAAAAAACACTGCCAAAGAAAGAATGAACATAGATAAACATTAGAAACAGTCATAAACACGGCAGGTGTTGGTTGGCATGGCGATTAAAGCTCATCATTTAAGGATGAAACCTATCCTGCCTGAGTCACGCTCAAGCTGTGTCTGGTCAAATACTGATGTTTACTTTCATAAATTGGAAAGAACGGTAGCATATGTCACGATTCCGTCTGCAGAGGGGCATATCATTTATCATGGGGTGTTCCTGTTTATGCTATGGGCGCTTGGGCGGGGCCAATGATGGCTATTCAGTTATGATTTACATGTATCTTCAGCTCATCAGAGCTCGTTAGAAATGCAGTACATGCACTGGGAGTAGGGGAAGTCATTTGTCTCTTGAGAGAAAGTAAAATAAACAAACATGTCAGAATGAAATACGACAATGATGTCTCGGGAGGGGCCATCTCCGTTTTTTTTTGCAGGGTATAGATCTGTCTTGCTTGAAGAGCTTTCTTGGTTAGTTGTTGAATTATTTATATCCATACACTTCTAGAAACTAATGTAAAACACGCTACCTCAGAAAACTTCTTCTACCTAACATTTATACTTAAATCTAAGAAGAAAAAATCCACCAAGCTAGCCAGGGTGTGTGACATTATACATACTAATTGCCTAAATGTACACATATAAATACAATTGATGGATAAAAAAAAGATCGTAATCCCTAAAAATGATACCAGTAGTATTTTAATTATTAGGGGTGTTGCTATAGGGTGTGACATCCATCCATTATATATTTTTGATCAGCAAATCATGACTATTGATGACTATTTTCGCAAAAATCTCCTGCTTGTTCGACAATTTTCAGCTATAGGTAACTTTTTAGCATAATTTGTCCGACATCGAATTTCCTATTCAAAAGGTCTAGGTCTAGGATACGATAGGGACAAAACTGACTACTTTGTGCCTGTATTTATAAATTCACGAGTCTGGATTAAGATACGATTAGTTTCTCTGATAAATAATCAAAGTATCAAAAGAATTCATTCCACATTTTACAAATGTGTTGTGAGAGCCAGAGGCAATACAATAACTTTGTGTTAAAAATAGACAGTCAATGCCCATCTGGCTCTAACAAACGTTAAGCAATTGTATCAACCACATCACATTTTAATGGATGTAAAAAGCATTCCATCCACACAATCAAGGGTAAACGAAACGTCAATAGGCAACATTCAGTGAGCAAACACAAACGTGGGCATGTATAAGGCAGGCATCCATGTAGCTGTCAGATTGGAATTGGTATAATTACACAAGAAGGAAGCGATCGTTAGATCAATTTAGCTTTCCCCTATCCTATCCACCTGTCCTCACGTTCATGCTTGAGCATTGCCAATGGTGTAGGGAGAAGGTACCCATGATTTTCCCTAATTAAGGAGATAGGGTGTGAAATGTCACATTGTCGGTCTGTATGTAGGTCTGGCATATTTAAAGGGAGTGTTTGGCAGCTGCAGTTATAAAATCATTAAAAAGAAAGAGAAATTTGTAAGCTTTCATGCTTGTGATAAGTTGAGAATTGCTAATGGTTCTGCTAATGGTTCTGATGTTGTTAGAGGTGCCGGGAGAAGGTATCCATCATTTTCCCTAATTAAGGAGATGGAGTGTGAAATGTCACATTGGGTGTCTGGCATATTTAAAGGGACTGTTCAGCAGCTGCAGTTATAAACTCATTAAAAAAAAAAGCTTTCATGGTTTAGGATTGCTAATGTAAATGGTCTGTTGTTGTTAGGGGTACTGGGAAAAGGTACCCATCATTTTCCCTAATTAAGGAGATGGAGTGTGAAATGTTACATTGTCTGTCTGTCATATTTAAAGGGAGAGTTCAGCAGCTGCAGTTATATATTCATTTAAAAAAAGAGACATTTGTAAGCTGTCATGCTTGAGAATTGCCAATGGTTCTGATGGTGTTAGGGGTGCTGGAAAAAGATATCCATCATTTGTCTAATTAAGGAGATACAGTAGGGTGTGAAATGTCACATTGTCTGTCTGTATGTCTGTCTGATATAAAATAGGCCTAATATAAAAAGAATGCTCAGCAGCTGCATTGTTAAAATACATGTACATGTATAAACAATAATGTTTGTGCTTTTAATACTACCTGGTAGAATATCTTTAACAATTTATATGGAGTGGTTTTATCTTATAACGCCCCTGATTTAATATTTTAATACAAAAATAATAATATTTCTCCTCACTAGGCCTACTCCTCACTTTGTTTAGGGTTCACAAATTTTCAGATCGTATTGCCACTGTCACACATTCAATGCAGATTATTGAGAAACTTACAAATGGAAATATTTCAGACTCCTGTACAGAAAAAAAGTCTTTATAAAGTACAATCTTACAAATTGACAGTTCGAATTTGAAGGTGTTGCTACAGGCATTCAATGTCCAAATCACATTGCACTTTACACAAATACAAAGCTTTATTTCAACCATTGTGGTTAAACCTATTGTGGGGTGAGCATGAAGCCATTACAGGGGTGAAAGAAAGGGGAAGTCTTCTATGACAGGGGTACAATGAGCCTAGGCATGAATCTTCTTAAATGAGGTGTGGAAAAGATGTGACATGTACAGTATTGTGAGGGTGGGGCAGGTGAGGGGGGCGGGGCGGCGGCATTATGTGACTTCTTCTTTGTGTGTGATAGCATGGTGATTATCATCAGTCATGCTAGCTGAATCACAAATTGCCTTCTTTTCCTTTTCCTTTGCCCATGAGAACACTTGATTAATTTCAATAGTGAAGATTTGTTTCTCAGGGCAATTTCAAATTTTATTTTCCAGAGATGGTGAGAAGTGAGACTTTAACAAAAAAATGAAATCAAATAGTTCAACTTGTTAGAGACTGCTTTATTCCATTAAGAACACGCATCTCCAATGCGTTTTATTCTTGAATGCTTGAGCACCCTGTCATTGTAGCCAAGCTAATGTAGAGCCAGGGTAATAATATGATTGCAGGGCCCTCGGGAGAATAGTATTAATAGTACTTAGCTACCCTGGGTAACCGAAACAAAGTATCAGCATTATCCCTGGTAGATGTACATGTAGATGCACATGTATCATAGTCTATTTAGTTAGTTAATTTTACAGTTTCCTGAGCTAAATCAATGAATGGTTCAACATTCAAAATTGATTTAGTGCATATTCTGGTCCACTGTACGTATAACAAAAGAACAAAGAACATTATGATATCAAAAATATAACAAAAAATTAATAAACATAATCAAACAGAAAACACAACCAACCAACAACCTTGAATTAACACGAGACAACAACAAATACTGTAATTTGTAGAAATTATAGAGCCCATAACATGTCAATTTCATATTCCATTGGCATATACATGAAGCTAAACTAAATGCTATTTTATAAAGCACCACATATAGAGTACCTATTAGGGGTATCTAAAAGGCAGACATTCACAGCAAGTGGCCTTATTACAAAGGAATTCCTTCATATACAGCAGTCAATGTGACTTTACTTTTAAGTTTAGAATGAAGTGTCCAAATATGGGAATAAAGAAAAAACGACAGAGTGATATATTTTTTTTACCTCCTTTGTTCTTTATATGGTCCACGCCTCTCCACATGAGGGGAATCCTTAAGTCTGAAATGAAAATAAAAAAACAAAAATAATGAAATGAAATTATGTTATATTGCAGGATATTGTACATTTATAGATGATTATTTGTTATGAAGTGCAATTCTAAAATTATTAATACCATCATAAATAGAAGAGTGATTAAAAGGAATTAAATAACAATGTTATAAACTTTGTTTTCATAACTTGTGGCGTATCTTGCGACGTATCTCCCCTCCATTTACTCTTAACTGTATATTATATCATAGTGAACTTCCCCTTTGATCTCTGCCTCATTATCATTCTTTGGACTTATATCACCTTTCTTGACTTCTCCCATTCCTTACCTGAGACACACACTGTAGCTCTACACGGCTCAATCACATCAGCTCCTGCTTCCGCTTCTACGCCTGAATCACTGCCGGCGCTCTTGATCTTCCGCGACGCAGCCCGATCCGCAAACTCCGCCGTCTTGCGTCGCTGGAGCTCGGACATGTAAGAGAGGACGCGCACGTTGGATGTGAGCAGGTTTTTCGCTGCTTCCAGGCTCTGGGCTTCCCTCTTGCAAGCCACAAGGAGCTTCCGCGTACCCTCTCTCATCTTGATCTCAAGGTCGATCTTCTGCTGCATGTCATAGTCCTTTGGAAATAAACAAGAAATTCATGCATTATTTTAAAAGATTGAATACTTTATACACAAGGACAATTGTTTCAAACAAAAATTGCATCAAAATGAAGTACATGTAAGGCAAAAAGAAAAATGACCCCCAAAATAGATCAAGGCTAAATAAAAAGAAAGATAAGAATGAAACAGAAGTTGACAAGTTTTAATTGTCAGTAGAAAGTTAAAGAACTGTGTGTACCTGTATATGGTTTTTGTTTCATTTTTTTTTGGCCCTAGAAACGAAAACATGTGCTTAACTTTGTAAAAAAGGCCAAGAAATAATATCTGGACTTGAAAGCTTTTATATTGAAAGTAATCAGAGTACCTTGATTTTTACTGACTGAAAAGAAGACAAAAATCTGCCCTACTGATTTACAGCGTAGCAATATTTCTATGTAGAGATCAAATCTGGAAATTAAGAGAACAGATGTTAAAAAGGGAATTAGAGAGGAATCTTGAAATGTCAGAGAGAATATCTATAATTATTTTAATAAGGAAGTTTCAGAGCAATAGGAGGAAATGATTTATCAAATAGAAAAGGGAAGTATAGTCTTCCTACCAAAACAAAAAACGAAATATTATAGTCCTACCAAAACCACAGGAATTGACCATCATTCTGTGATGCCAACCACATACATTGTACATGTAGACCTTCACTCAAAGCTCAATTTAATCGGTAATCCCCAATCCATGCTGCATAATGTGACACAAGACAACCCTAGACCAAGAAGTTACTAGTAACTTCTTGCCTAGACTGAGAAGGGTAATCAAGTCAACTTGACTCGGGCTGTGTTCATCAAACTTTTAATAACCGCAATCAGGAAACATGGACACGCTGATGTAAATCTGTGATTTGACTTTCATGTAGACCTTTATTATCCATGCTGTATTTACACGGCCCTTGCTATGTGACAGTCTGTGACATGAACTGTAATTCATGTGCTGTATTCAGAGTTCATGATTTTTTTTCAATTTAAAACGATTAAAAAAATAAAAATAAAAAAGAAACAATAAGACAACATGTACATGTATGTGCAATCAAAACTTGATCGCATAGCTCAGATCACGAAGATTTTTGGCATTAGGCCAAATAAAAAAACAAACATGTTTTTTCGAAAAATAGGAAGGAAGAGGCCTTTTTTTTTTTTTTTTTTCAGAATGGCCGCTCAAATTGGCCGCTCGGTTCATTTTTCCTGACAGTCATGCTATTTTTCAAGATGGCCGCCGACATTTTTTTTTTTTTTTTAAATCAGAAAAAGAGCCATTTTAGCAGTGTTTTTCTTAAAAATTCAACAACAAAAAAAAAAATTCAAAAATTCAAAAAAAAAAAAAAAAAAAAAAATAGGAGGCGCGGCCCCCGAAAAGGAAGCGGGCGGGGACGCTAAACATGCATATTTTTAAAATTCTAAATCGCGCTATCCTTGGCTGTAGTCAAGCTAAGCACCAGTTAATACTTAAAAACAGTTTCATGTTTTGGGGGAAGATCTCACACAAATCTTCCAATCAAGACCATTACCGTACTAATTAGTCTTTAACCAAAATAGTTCAAACTCTGCATCGTATTATTATAATTGATATACAGTATTAAAGTATACAGTGTGCATTTCACAACCTGTGTGATTTGGCATTCTCCTTTAAACGTGTTTGATGTAATTATTCAATGATGTTTAATAAATACAATACAATACAATACAATACATAGACATTGTTTCAAAATGCACCCCTTTATGAATGCAGCTTCTGACAGTGCCCAGAGCTCTTCAAATTGACTTCAAGTTGAACAAGAGACGAAGGGAGAGAGAGAGAGAGAGAGAGAGAGAGAGAGAGAGAGAGAGAGAGAGAGAGAAAGGCGATGAGGGAGAGATGAAGAGAGAGAGCTCAGGCCATAATCATACATCCAAGGGCACTAACTTATTATTGGTTCTTGTCACATCTTGGTGGTGCCTTGAAAATTTATTTCATTTTATGCAATCGCTAGGCATTAAAGGGACTGCTTGCAACTCATCAAAAAATATATCAATATTGGTTAGACTCACTCTCTTGAATTGCTTGATTCAATTCCATTTCTATAATAAGTATTTTGGTATGGAATCATTTAAGCAATCATTGCTAGCATTAGTAGCATATTAGTGCAAATTGTATTTTGCATGTTAGTAAAAGTTTGGGAAAAAATATGGTCAATGCTTGGTAAAAATATGGTCAATGCTTGGTAAAAATATGGTCAATGCTTGGTAAAAATTTGGTAAGCATACTGTTAAACATACAATTTAATCATTGCAGGCCCATAATTTTAACCGCTATTTTGACTACCGGAATTTGTTATTTTGATAATTCTGCCATTAAAAACACAATTTTATTGTGATACTGGGCTATTATGCAATAATACTCACTATTTCTGAATCACAGTTTTTTTCTTCCACACATTGCTGTACATTTAATAGCTTTCCCATGATTCTTTTAAAGAGTTCAACATCTTGAATATGGACAGGCACCCACGTCATAGTCAAGACCTCCACGATTTGTGAACATTTTTACATTAGGCCTATGCATACAGATTGTAAAAAGTTCAATACGGACCCCTTTCCAAAAAGGTTAGTGCGGAGCCCTGCATTTTTTATTATATACCGCATGAGTACTGTTATTTGCAAATATAAATATAAAATGGGGCCACATTCTACCCAATGATTGTTCCTGAAGTTCTTCTTCTGACATAAACTAACAATGAGAATAATTTGGATATGTACATGTACATGTATAGTGCACACATCTGCCTGAAAAAGATACCCTCTGCGCACAAAATCATGATTTTAATTCGTTCTTATTTCTCAAATGTGAATAGGGCCTCATTATACTTACTGACTGATGAGTGCAAACAACACTTACTGTATTTGTACAGTTCTGATTAATAGGAGCCCTCTTAGTAAATTCTGAGTGCGAATGGGGTTTCGTTCTACTCACTGGTTACTGGTTAATGAATATACAACATCGATTTCAAAGTTTTTCTGAATATTTTTCAAAGGAGTCTTCTCACAAATCTCCTAGTGTGAATAGGGCCTTATTCTACTCAGTGATTGATGAATGCACAACACTGCTTCCCACAGAACTTCTAAATCATTCTCACTTATCAAACAGTGAGTGGGACCCCATTCTTCTCACATAAGCGACACTTACTCCCACATCTTCTGAATCATTCTTAATTTGATAATGTGAACGAGGCCTCATTTTACTCGTTGATTGATGAATGTAAAACACTTCTTCCCACAGTCAATCAATCATGCGGCTTTTTAATGACTTGTCAGCAGGATTCTGTAAACCCTTTTCAGTAGGCCCGTCTTCACTATCTTGAGATTGCCAAATATCCAGCTATTTGAACTATCCCGATCGCAAACTATCCAGCTAATTTGCGTCGTCATCAGACCGAAGTAGCAATTAGCTGGATATTTGGTCGGGATAATATCCCAAGATATCTATACCAATAATACCGCTCAGCTCAGCTTACCTACCCTACTTGGATGTGATTCGACTCGTCATCGTATTATTATTTTCTACATTTAATCGTCTAGTTTGTTTCTGTCTTTGTTTTTTTGCTGTTTGCTGTTATATTTTGCCGTTATACTTCGCTCTTTTGTTCGCAATGTCTCACTGGACGGAGGAGCATGTTTCGTTGCTGATTTGTTTGTGGAGGGAGGGCGAAATTTTACTTGTTTACGTTTTACAGCGCGGGTAAAATCTTAAATCCGCACGCTGGTCGTACAGTCGGTCGCTGAAGTGCGCATGCGTCAATCTCGAGATTATTTTTCGAGCTAGTGGGTGATGAGCGTATCGGAAGACGCAAATTAGCTGGATAATTTGCGATCGGGATATTTGGCAATCTCGAGATGGTGAAGACAGGCCTACTAAGTAAGAAGCGGTGATCCAATAATCACATCAGTGCCTTGATAATGGCATTTCAACATGCCACATTGAAACTCAATCGTTTTATTCTTTACACTTGGACATGGAAGAACACAGTCTCTCAATAGAGGCTTAATGGCTTCGGCTAAAACTTCTTTTATAAAATTTGTAAGCTCAACAAATTTGCTGGAGGAAAATTACCTTTTTATTCCAGAATTGGTACATTATCTACAGAGCATACATTTTGAAACCCTTTTTGATAGTCAGTCAAGTGAAAAATGGCTTTTATTCGAGAGTACATTTCATCTACATGTACAAAGAGTAAATTGTACTCAACTTATTTTCATTCTCATTCATAAATCACAGTGAAACAAGGATATAGTTTGAAGAAACAAAACAGTGATTAGAGGTATTGGTGTGTACTGCAAGGTTCTGGAATCATCAAAATGATAACAAATTTGGCCCAGTCTTGGTAAAGTTACAAGCACTGTACACAGAAAGATCATGTGGCGTAAAAATGATTTTTATGTTGTTACATAATACATGCCATATTTAAAATATTAAGGCATTTGAAGAGCCATGCTTTTCAGGGAACGTTTCTTCCATGACTCAACCTTTTCTTTAATGCCCTTCTGGCTCTCAACAGATGAAAGACTGAGCTTACCTGTAGACTGACAGCGAGTTGTCTGAAGTAGAAGAGATCCAGGTCCTCAATGATATCCCAGCGTGATCCATCCTGAGCTATGCTGGATCTGACGTCCATAGAGGCAAGCTAGTGAAAAAAAGAGATACAAAAGATGTTAGCGTTTGTGGATCTATGGGCGCGTTTATCTAGGCTTGCCACTAGATATGTACATATCGTACCCCACTATTGAACCCCACTATCATACCCCACTATACGATCGTGATTTGCGGGATGTTGCGTTTATCGACTCTTTACGATTAAAAATAAAGGCCTTGTGTCTGCCCAGCTGTTTTGACCCGGGAAGCAGACAGTTTCTCGGAGGCCAACTTCACACACATGCTTGTACACAACACCTGGGTGGTCCTATTTGTATGTGAGGTTCAAAACAGCTTTGCGTTTATCGATCTCTCAGAAACGTGATTCTGGCTGTATGTCACATTCAAAACACACCTTTTTGCGTCTTTAGATATGCCCACATCTAAAGCCCTTTAAAAAAGGCTTTGCGTTTATCAACTTCTAAATTTGCCTGAAAGACGTTTGAGAAACCTGATTCTAGCCAAAAATTTGGTAGATAAACGCAACCTATAATGCATAGACATTTGTTCTACATTACATGCACTTAGCAGTGCTCAGGCAATATGAAAGCATCAACCTTTGTCTCACGTGTAGATGATCAAGGAATTTTGCCTGTCTGCCTGTGCCTGATACAAGTGATACTTCAACTTGTTATAATAAAAAAAAGTTTAAACAAAAATCATAAATAATAACATTGATTCAGAGATCATTTGTGAGCAACTTAGCACAGAAGACTATAAAGTCTATATTGCCTTTATATTATTCATGATGCCCCCAAATTATTCATACTATCCTCATCTTCAAATTGGGCAATATGATTAGTGAGGCCATACAGTCTCATATCTCCCTCAAAAGCCAGTCCGTCATATACATTGTAATATCACTGTAGAGTGGATATATTCAGAACAGGAATCTCTTTCAAATATCCTCCTTATGATCCCTGTCTAATCTATTACCTTACCGGTACTGAGGAATGGCTTTATTACTTATTCAATGACCGGGGTAATAATAATTACAATGTAAAGCGCTTAGAAACGTAGTATTAAGCGCTGTACAAATGTGACTATTATTATTATTTAAAAGATAAGATTCCAGCTGGTCCTAAAAATATGTTTAGAGCTAGAAGGGCATTAACTTAGTGTAAAATACATGAATCAATGCCCTTCTAGGTTTCAGGTGATGAGATATTATATCTGTATCATGAATCTTCATCCATTGTAGTTTTCATACAAAATTACTAATATTTCTGAAATTTAATTTTTATTGAACTATCTGTCAGATTTCTATGAGTATGAATTATTAGTATGAATCTGCATGAATTTGTTCACCAAACTGTCACTCAGATTAATTTCCACCAAATTCTCTGAGAATTGTTCTTGCTTGCATTCTAAGCATCTTCATAACAAGATACAGGATGTACAAACTTATGTACCATCAAATTACTTGTATATACATGTATATGTATGTATATACATGTATGTACGTATATCTACATGTACAGTATGTACCTTCACATTTAAAACCATCATTGATTGGAGGAATATTAGGCCTGTGTGTGCTCTAGTACCAGTTGTCCAGTATTAGGAAATCAGCTAAACTGTAAATGCAATGTCACATACATTTATTATCCTCTTGAAAATAGGTGAAATAACAAGGTTTCTGTTTCTGTTCTTCATGATAAAAGAATAATATTCAAGGTATAAAGTACATACGTGTACTAATTTATCACTCTTATCAAGTCCATTCAACATGAGCTCAGTAGCTACTTGCAATAACAGGTAGTGTGGCAGACATTTATCTAATAAACTGCAGTGATTAATTTTCATCTCGAAAGCAAAACACTCTTTATATTTGACCCAAGGTTCTTATCAGTAGATGATGCTGTTCAGCTTATGTTCTGTTTGAAATGCTAACATTTTTCACTGCACAATTACATTTTTTTCCTTCAGGTTATGCAAGACCCATACAATGTATGTAGGCCAGACGTGTACTAAATATATCAACATAAACAGTGGCAAACAACTGACAATTGACAGAGAGCATGTCATCTGTTTAAGAGCCAGAAGGACGTTAACTCTGTATAAAAGTATATGTATATGAAATAACACCCTTCTGAACCAAAACATTTGATGTATTTAATCAAGAAGTTCTTCTGAGTTCATCAGCTGCAGAGGACATGCCGATGCCTATAGTATAGAGAAATTCCCCATTATATCCTGAAATGAGAAGACCTACCGGTACTCTCCCAATTTCTTCATTAGCCTTCGCCACGCCATCCACTTTTGTGGATCAATTCCACTCAAATCATTGATTGCATCGCATGACCTTCACAGAAGTGGACACTTGCGCCATAATTACCAGTGAGGTTCACTCAAGGATGGAAATTGAAATCTGCGTGGTCAAACAGCGGTGAAATCTACTCCACCGGTATGACTCACTGGACCAGAAGGAATAGATGATAGTCGTTTGCCCGGAGCGTGTCACTTTCTGACTCATCCCACCCCTCCAAAAAAGAAAGACCCCTGTTACACCAAAATCCCAGGTATTTTAGGCTACTTTTTAATGGTTCCTCTTATAGAGTGAAGTTTGTAAACTGATATCCCTTTCAAGCCAAGAGATAGTGGCCCATTTTTGATGTGACCAGAGACCACTTCATGATACTGGGTCAGATGTAATCGCTAGGTATAAATACTCCAGGTACATGCACATGCAGCTTGCGGCTAAGAATTTGACACCGCACCTGTGTGCGGATTACGTCAATCTTAAGCCACCATGACCAAAAATAGAAAGCTGCCCTCCAAACATGTCTTGGGTCAGTGGGGTTGTGGTAAGGAAAAAGGGATTGGGATTGGTGTCAAAACTGTCAAATTTATGGAAAAGCTTCTTTAAAAATTTAAGGGTTGAAAAAGAGGTTTCAGTAAGTTGACCTCACTTCAGGCTTTTTTCGTCAAAGAATAGGGTTACGATTAGCGGTATATATATATACATGTATATATGCAGTTAATTTTTGAAAGGGTTCGCGTTGTAGTTACTTGTTGTAAACATGAAGGTATAAAGTTTGGTCCAGAACTTGAGCTATGAATTTGGTTAGAGTAGAGCCCATGTCATATATTCGCTCGCCGTCTAGGTTAATGGTTCAAAACAACAGGGCCTGTGCATGAGGTTCATTGCAAAATGATTCAAGCAACCGACTAGAGCCGGGCAAATTCACTGTTTGATGCTGGGGTGACAATGCACCACACCATTGTTTAGTACAACATTTGTTTTGAACCAGCAACCTTGACAACTTGGCCAGTATGACATCATACTTTGATACTCCATTGACCATCAAACATTAGTAGCCAGGGCATGTCCGAGTCTGGGACAGATTTTGTTTTCAGTGTGACAGGGGTCCAAGTGAATGCACTCTGGCCCCTGAAGGGATGGTTAATTACACCTGCTTATATGATTAAAGCAATGAAGAGCCTAGAGTGGAAGAAGTGCTTTCATAATCAAACCCTCTGGGTGATCTGGTAAAAAAATTCAGGAAACTACAAGAAGTGCATAAATTCCTTTACCGGGCTGTACTTCAAAATGGCTCTCACCTGGGGGTGTCATATTGCCAGTTGAGTGCAAGAAGAATGTTAAGTCTGTGTAATGTATATGAGCGAACTCCCTTCTGGTTCTTAACAGAAGACATACATGTACATTTTAATAATGAGAAATTCAAAATGGCTCATACCTAAGGGTATCCTGTTGTAAGTTGAGAACCAGAAGGGTGTTGGCTCTGTGTAACAGTAGGAGTTAATGCCCTTCTGGCTCTCAGCAGACATTGTGCATTTGATTAGAACATTTCCTTTTGCTCCATTTGCTAACAAAATAATTGGGTTACTACATTTTGAGTCATAAGCAAGAGATAGTGGGCCTGTGGCCAGATTTCATATTGAGATTTCGTTGTTGAAATTGCTCTGTGCTCACAAAGAATTCAAAATGTACTCTAAGATTTCAAGACAGGAATGAAAAAGGTAAATAACGAAGAGCAAAACGTACAAGTGTACATGTACTTGATTATGTTTCAGAATAAACAGAAATAAAGCTGCCATCTTTCAATAGAGTATTTCAGTATTCCAGTGGCTGAAAATCTGTATTCTGTTAAGGGAATCTGTCAATCTCATTTGTACCATAGAACGACACAGACACAGGATTACATATCAGTATTTTGAAAATAAAAACTGCAGCATTCCAACATTTCACAATGAAACAGAAATTGGTAGAGTTTTGTACTTGGCAGCTGTAGCTAAGGAAGAATAATGTAGATAAAACAGTGACCTGCTTTTCCATAGTTTTCTCTCAACAATCAGGTCAATTTCTTTATTGGAATTGATAACATGAGCTTTGTTTTAGGAATGCACAGTCAAGATTTGAGTATCATTTTCATCTCAGCGGTACGCTTGGGCTAATTTGATCTAGACCAGGGACCCGTTTCACAAAGCCCTTTTTCAATGTCAAATGACAAAAATCATTGACAAATCTGCTGATAACCAATCAGGAGCAAGGATTTCAGTAGCTTATAACAAAAACTGTCATTTGTCACTGATGACAAGTTTTGTGAAACGGGGTCCAGGGTAGCAAGATCTAGGTCATGATATGAGATGGAGTATGGAATTCAAGACCAGTCGAGGGACTCCAGTCCAGGGGTAATCCCCCTTGAGGAAGGGGGGTCAAACAGGTGTGTGCCAAAGTGAGGTAGATTTCATGATAAAAGGGCGCTTACACTTTTTAATCCCATAATAAAAGGGCAATATCTCCCTTGACTAACCATAGAACAAAAAATAATCATTGCATACTCCTGCATGTGACAGAATATTAGAATGAATGAAATGACACATACACACTGTAAAGGTATGTTAAAAACGAATGAAAGATGGCTTTGTCATACAGGTGTCTTGTAAAATATTATTTCAACATCTTTATGTATTCATGAACATTCTTTTCAAAAACTCTGTAATTCTAGTTGGAGCCCATCATCAATGCATTATATGTTGCTATGTCAGGGAATGGTTTGTGCAATCCCTTAAATTTGCAAGATTTACCTTACCGGTAGTCTCCATTCTCCAACCACTACTTAACTGAGTATTGAAAAGCAAAAGGTAAAATGGTAATCATTTTCAACAAAACTTTGCAAGTAACAAACAGTGCAAAATCTGAAACGTTACCTTACCATGGCTACTGATAAACGCTAACCATTGGTTCATCCCCTACGGAGAGACCAGAAGCACTCAGTTCAATTCACAGCAGGAATACAGAGATGAAGAGATTGCTCTATATTTCGTTTAAAGGGGAAAATTACAATGTTTGAAAAACTAAATTGTATTGTACATGCAGCTTGATACATGTACATCTGTATTTTATACAGGTCTACAGGAAACCTTGCAATACAAGGAGGCAAGGAGGGGGTGGTTTGAAATGTAGAACAATCTTGGTATGCTACTTTGATTTACTAATTACTACATAATCAGTCAAATTGGGAGGGGGACCAGACAACAATACAATAGATACCTGGTACAATGAATCCAAATCACATATGAGGGTGCATATCTTCCAAATAATACATGTTTCATGAATACAGTATTATATATCCATTCAGAAATAAAAAATTTAATGCAGTGTACACTCAATCATACAAGAACATTAAAAAAAAACAGTCATGATCAAAAAGAATACCTACATGTATGTACACCTGTACAAATAAACTGTAAATCATCAGGTTATCTTTAAATAGATGTTAAGGAGTTTTGTGTTTAGAGCATGGACCTACTAAGAAAATACTCCTGTAAATCTTTAAAACGGTCCATATGGAAATGAGAACCCTTGTGTTTACTGACATGGAAGGGTTACAAATATACTCCATACTCACTGCAGCACCGCTGACGCTGCCAGCACGCTTACGAACTCCAATTTCAAACATATCCTTTTATTGCAGCTCAAAACCTTGGGGAAATGATGTCTGAGTGCCCGGTAGTACACAGCAAAGAAATCTGAAGATCTATTGCGAGATGGGAATCCAAAATCAGAAAGAGAAATGCCAAGAGATGCTCAGGAATTGATTGGTGACATTCAAGTATGTACCGAAATTCCTCCAGTGCACGTCCAGCGAATCAAACGCAGAATGGTAGCAATCAGTAATCCGGATACTAAGCAAACTGGCAATGCCGTTATGTCAATTTCTCTGTTCTCCCTCGCTCTACCACCGACCATGTGGTAGAGTTTCTGGGGGGAGATATGAGTTACAGATATTGCGCTGCTCGATCAGTCAGGATTTCTTATCCCCTGAGTTCAATATTGGCAAACTTAACATGATGATATTGTCTGATTCGATAGAGAAGCACTTTGGATATTGATTGAGAGGAGTAATCAAATCACAGAATAAACAGTCTAGTGGTTTCCATCTGTTTCATATCAGAGCATTGTAGAACGATTGACAGGACCAAAGGTTTATCAAGATGAAGGGGGATAAATATGCAGAGTTCAGCCACAGGTGCAGCTTAATCCCGCGATTGGTGATATAATCCTCATTTGTAAAAGGAGCAAAAATATGAATCGAAAGATTCACGCATGAAAGAAATCCTCCCGCTCAACCGCAGTCTGTGGTAAGCTTTACACAAATTAGGAAGTTGGTTGTCTCATATTAAACCATTGCAGATGGTTCCAATTGCAGATGAAATCCCTTGGTGATATGTTTATAAGCTTTGAATAATGGTAATGAATTTCTTGAGCTCGCTGTTTAACAGCTCTGAAGCTTAAAAGGCCCATGCAAGTCAGGATCGTTCTCAAATGAAGAAATGTACGTCAAACTATCTAGTCGCTAAGGAAGATCAAACTCATATCAATTGCCAAGTCTCCTTAGACCGCATATAAGGAAGTAATACCATAAAACATACAGGAAGTAATTTCTTATTCAATCCACTTCAGAAGACGCAAATAGTTTATTGCTTCATGCATGAAGATGTTGATAGATGCGGTTCCTTCAAAATGCTGGACATATTCTTCCAAGTTAAGTGCTGTACCCCTCAGTATTAACAATGTGCATTCACAAATGATGTACAAGCTCCTGTGGCAGAGTTTGGGAATCCAGTCATAACGCTGAACTTTCAATTAAAATTATGCATCAACTCCAGCAAAATCCTACTTAATCATCCAGCCATTCCGATTCTGCTCAATTACTTGCGCATGACTGACTGACTGTGAAGCAAGAATCCTTTCCGCACCAGTCAGCAACCTCCCAACCCTCAAGGATCCGTGGCTTCCAATCTCTGACAAAACCATGGAAAGCCTATCAAAATTATTTAATACTTTTACAGATCCTCTGGAACTAATTAGCAGAGAACTTTCACACCAGCCAACAGGGAAAATAAAAGTGTGTTTTTATTTTTGTAAGCAAGTTTCTGTTCATTCAGCAAAGGTACATGTAATGGTACTGTGGAATAATTAATTCAATGCTGGTATTGCCTTGGTCTCCTGAAGACCTCATTAGCAAAACACTTCCATTACGAGAATCTATTTTGCAACGTTCATTTGTATCTTTTCTAAATGTAGTTAATCCACAACCGCACAAGTTTGACAGTTTGCAGGTTTCATCATACCAATTAGTAAAGGCCTTGGCTTCAAATGAATTCCATTCTAGTTTGATCATAAATCCTTCAGTTTGAAGCAGTAAATTTCCTCTTTAATCACTGCAAAGTTATGTACACACATCCATGTGAAGGACGACTGCATGTATAAGAAAAGAGAGGAGAAGCCCCTTAGGAGAAACAATCATTAAATGATTCCCACAAATCCATGCTCAGAAATTTCCAGCATTCATCATACAGCGTGTCCACACACAAAACAATTTATCCCGAAACTCTATAACGATACGTCGTATAAAGAATCATCATATAAATTCCAGGATGTCCACACACAAGAAACGTCGTCACTAAAGAATCATCGTATAAATTCCAGGGTGTCCACACACACAAAAAAGTTATCCCGAAACTCTATAACGAAACGTCGTATAGGTGCGCAGTTTGCTACTGCGCAGTCGAAACCGAAACCGAAACACATGTGCAGCACCACTAGTACTAGTATTTGCATTGACTGTGCCACTGGAACAATGCATGCAGTATATTTATGTATAATCAGCTGGCTGCGCAGCGGTCAGCTGGAAGCAGAATTGAGAGCTCATATCTCCTTTCGCTCGAGGTCACGTTAAGCCCCGCCCAGTTAGACTAGTTCCGTCCACACACAAAATGTCCGTGATTCTTTATCGAGTTTCAGTTCGAAACGATGCCCAAACCTGCGTTTCGTTAGACTAGTTTCGTTATACGACGTATCGTTAGTGAGCGTCCACACCTACAATTTTGGTCGTAAAACTATCGCGAAACGGTATCACTATCGCGAAACGGTATAGCTAATCATGACTAGTCACTGAAAATGTTGTGTGTGGACAGGGGGGGCGGTATACGGGAATGCCAAATCACGATTAATGATGACACTCAAGATCATATGATACACTGCAATGTTTCTCTCTGCCTGTGCCTCTAATTTGAACCAAGCCACGAACCTGTCATTAAAAGATTTCCACAGATCCAAATGAGAAATTACTTGCAATCATCATAATCTAAACATAAACCGAATCAAGAGTACGGTAATGACACTTAAAATAAAAATCAGATGATATACAACGATGCAGTCTATGCTAATCTCCGTCAGTGTCTAAGCCTCCTAATAAAAACCATGGATATACGTATTAATCGTATATATGTAAAGACCAAGCCAGGAGATGGGACCCATGCGATGCTGCGATGCTATCAAAACAATTTCACAGGGCGATGATGAATTACAGCACTGCATCGAGGCACATCTATATCTCAGCATCCCAGTAGCACATGAGAAAGCTCAACGTGGCCAGGATGGATTTAATAAGCGCTGCACGAGGAGGAGCGCAGAGAGCTCAGGGAGCGTGAAATGGTGGGAGAAAGGAGACGCCACTGAGTTGGTATGGGTTGTGCACAGCGTGGGGACGGACGGACGGATGAGGAGAGTCAAGTTACAGATGGCTGTGATCTTTCCTGCCTGTTACATCCTTGTGTAATCTTGGGACGAGTCGAGTTCCTCTTTCTTTTTTTGACAGAGGCGACTGTGATGTCATGTGATGTGTGATATTTATTCATTTTTTGTTCTACCAATATCTTTTATAATTTTGGTGGTTTCAACCAGCAGGACACCTGTTTGTTTCTATATTTATTTTCATGTGATAATAATTAAAAGATTCATAGACGAAACATAGTAATACTCGTCCCTTTCAAGACAATGACACGTACATGTACCTCTAAATGTTTTGGTCTCACTGTAATATTTATATCTATTTAAACAAAATTCTTATCAGCTAAATGTGTATGCAATAGACTTTACTCTGATCAATGAAAAATAGATACCATACCGGTAAGTGGAATGGAGACTACTGCACAAGTACATGATTCAAACACATCAATCAAATAAGAACAAAGGGTAGTACAAACACTACAAAACACAAAGGTTTAGTTGAAAATAGCATCACAAGAAATATTCAAGAGCGAAGGAGAGAATCAAAAGAAAGTAACAGTGATTATGCTTACTTTTCAGTAGCAGCTGAAACTGGGAGATAAATTACACAATGACAGTGCACTTACATGTACATGTACAAGTGACAAATGTCAACAGACTCAATGACAAATGACAACTTTTAGTTTTGAAACAAGTTATTGAAAGGCAATGATTGGGAACCATAGAACCCATTTTTAGAGTAAACATAGTGAATCATCTATCTTGGAACGGTGTTTTGAGGAAAAGCATTGAACTGTTTCTAACAATGGATGCGGTGGTATGAAAGGCACAATAAGATTGGGCCACGTAGCAGATTGGTCATGTTTTGACAGTCAATTTCATTATTGATTTACTTATTTGTTTTGATAAAAGGAATTGTAAAAGAGTTAAAGACTGAAAAATCTGCAAGCAAATGGAGGGGGGGGGGGGGGAATAACAACTTCATAGTACAATGTAGGCCCAAGGCCTGCAATATAAGTGTGTATCCCTCCTCTGATTCTCTCTCTCTCTATCTCTTTCTATCTCTTTCTATCTCTTTCTATCTCTCTCTTCCTTTTCCCTTCCCCACTCTCTTTACTTATTCTATTTTCCAGTTCTCTTTTATTGTTTTCACACTGGCAAAATTTTGCTTAACCCCGCACTATAGGTGGGGTTACTCGTATTTACCAAAGTGGGCTAGCCCCACCTATAGTACGGGGTTAGCTGGCCCTGCAAAATAGCAGGGCTAACCCCGCAATTGTGGTGCTAACTCCTGTAACACCGCAATTGCGGTGCCAAGCAAATGAATGAGAACAGAAACGAAAAATAGTCCGGTACTACACAATGGAGCGTATCGCAGCTGGCCAGATGCGAAGTAAGGAGCCCACTGTCCAATCATAATATTAACTAGTCCGGGGCTAACGAATTGCAGTGAGAACAGCGTGAATTTTCTGATTCCGGAATAGGCACTAGTACGGGACTAAAAACAGCGTGTGTGAAAAGCCAAAAAAGTTAGTCCGGGGTTAAGGAAAGTACAGGGCTAAGCAAAGTACGGGGTTAAGCAAAACCAGTGTGAAAAAGAGTATTACAGTACATTCCATGAGTATATAGTTTTAGGTGTAAGTTGTAACCTCAAACAGACTTTCAAAATGACACCTCTGGCTATGGGACCTCTAATTTCTCTAAAGCCCCTTATAGATTGGTAACAGGAGCAGGAAATGAAAATCATTTCAGGAAGCAAAAGGTTAAGACTTTTGACCTCGCCCCATAGTGAAAAGTTTCTACAAGTTTCCACTCTTTCAAAGAACAAAGAACCTGTGAACAAGTGTGATTTCAATCTGACCATTTCGGACTATGCACCAGGCAGGAAATGCCCGAGAGGTAGGGATGAATTTTAGAGCATGATAGTGGCACTATACTGGGCCCCATCTTACAAAGAGTAATGATTGATCCAAATCAATCAGAAGTCCTCAAATCAATCGCAAGTTTGCAGTCTCCTATCTCTCATACATGTACATGTAGTTGCGATTGATATCAACTCTTTGAAACACAAGGCTCAGGTGTATGAAACTGAAAGCAGGGCACATTAGTTAACAAAGAAAATGACATTAAGTTCCATGGGAAAAAAAAGGGAATAACGGTAGAGAAGAAATAAAAAGTATGTATTGTATATGCACATCTACAGCCAAAGCTGAGTACCGTATTTGCCGGCGTATAGGCCGCAGTATTTTTGGAAGAAAAAATATCAAAAAGTCGGGGTGCGGCCTATGCGGCGAAAGAGTAAAAAAAAGATTTTTTTTTTTTTTTTTTTTTTTTTTTAGTTTTGATTTATGGCGCTATGCCTGGCAATGTCTCCCAGCTCAGTAATCAGTGTTGACTCACCACTCGGAAACTACAACAACACTAAAATTTGTCTGTCATCTTGGTTTGAAAGTAATCTTTCTAATAGATCTCAATATGTAGTTTATAATAATAATTCCTCAATTTTTTTTATATAACAAATGGTGTTCCACAAGGTACTATCCTAGGACCTAGTACTCTTTTGTTTTTAATTCACATTAATGATCTTACACATTCTTCTAAAAACAACATTGTTACTATTATTTTGTGACAAGTTTACAAGCACAAATCAGCGCCTTTAACTGCACCTCGATGTTAAATGAAGGTCCTTCCCCGCGTGGGTTTTCGGCAACAAAACAACAACAACAACCAAAAAAAAAAAAAAACGATTTTTTTTTTTTTTTTTTTTTTTTTTTTTTTTAATGTCAAAATCGGGGGTGCGGCCTATACGGCGGTGCGGCCTTTACGCCGGCAAATACGGTATTGTAAAGATACAACATGTAGATAACAGTGAAAAAAATACATGGGGGCTCGGGCAAATTAGCCCCCGAAATGCCAAAAAGAGCCCCAGAAAGTCATAAAAGAGCCCCCCAAAATCTACATAGATTTCAATTCAAAACAAATTAAAGAGTGTTGTTTTCATGCAAGCAAGGTTGAAAAGTAGCCCCAAAAATTGTTTTTTTTAAATTTTTTCCCTGCTAGATACCTCTAGATACAAATGTACATCACGACGGTAGACCAGTGAAGATAGATGATAGATATCTCTTTTCTAGCTTCCTTACACGATTGCAGACGAACAGACTATAAAAACCTAGAAAGACCACATAAATTCATTTTGTACACAATGTACAGTAGTCGGACACCATGTGGAACAGAGGTTAGCAAAAAAAGGCGGTGTCAAACAGAAAAATCCCTTGAAAAATCCTTTCAAGGGAGAATTTTCTTGCTTCATTAGAGGATTTGTAATGGGATAATTGATGACAGACAGCAATTAAGAGGATACCGGTAACTAAAATCTGGATAACTTAAATCCGGATTTTAGGCCTCTATGTGACATCGCCTATTGTGTCTTTTTTTCTTGGGAAGTTTGGTGGCCTTTATAGACAGGTTTGAATGAACCAACATAGTACATTACATACAATGTACACCTGTACAGTCAACTGTTTTTAAGCACATGTGAACAGTTGATTTGTCTGGATTTACTATTCTTTAGAATTTAACACATAAAAGCTTACATCGAAAAGTACTGAACATACTGTACATGTAGGTCATAATGCCACCAGTCCACCAATCATTTTTTGGTTACGGTACATACTGTATACAAAAAAATCAACAAAAAGTATTATTATTATTTTTTTTTTTTTAAATGTTCATTTATATGCACGATGACAAAAGTACAACAGGAAGGGAGATCATAGAGGGAGGATGAAGTTGAACATTGAGAAGGAAATAGAAAAAAAGTACTGGAGGACATTGTCTACGTATGCAATATCTGATGTTCATTTCACCACATGGAATATTATTCATTATTAAGAGGCTTTCCTTCCTTTTTCACAGCTGCTTACATATTTATTGGTACACAAAGTGAAAATGAAGCACAATTAACACATGACTTGTATTTAACCCTTGCTGAGTAGATTACAATGGCAGCTCCTCAGGCAGGGGTCAGTGACCAGCAGCACTGGCTAAAGACAGTTGCAGGCAAGAGCTTTGCTATGAATAATAATGCATGTACATTAGTCAAATTGAACTTTGTACTTGCTCACCTTGCTCTCTCTCTCCAACTAACATCTTCCAACCTTCCTCTCCTTTTCATTGCTCTGTCTGTGACTCTCTAAACTGTTTTCTATCTTTCTCTTACACTTTCTCTGTAAGCCTACCAATTACCACCTCCTCCCCCCTCTCCCTCTTTCTCCCCCTTCTCTCTCTCTCCCCCTCACCCCCTCCCTCTCATCCTCTCTCTCCCCCTCACCCCTAGCCTTTTGACAAGGCCTCGTTGACTCTGGCTAAGCGACTGAGATGAGTCTAGATACCCGGAGTGAACGCGCGACCGAATGACGAATGTCATGAGGCCTTTTGGAAAGTGGGTTTCACTGCTCCGCATGAATTATTCATAGATACATATTAGCATGCCAATACGCCTACTTTGGATTCATTGACCAATCAGAACGGCGATCTCCCAGTTGGCTTCGTTCGTGATTCGTTCCATGTAGAGGTCAGTGGTCTTAGCACGTACGTATAGTAGGCATGTAGGTCCATGTTTGCACTACGTAGAGTTTACTGTGTGTGTGTGTGTGTGATGGATACTATATGCTGACGTCGTGCGAGAATACGTTCGCTGATTGGACACTACGTTTTCTGAAGCGAGTTCCAGTCGGAAACAAGGGTTAACATAAGAAATCCAAACCAGATTGATAAAGGCCACAGGTCTGGACAATTCGCACTGGCGTTCATTCAGGTTTTCGCGATTAGTCTCTTTTTAGTCGCTCGGCGTCTATCAGGCATGTGGCCTTGTTTAAAGGCTACCTCACCCCCTCCCTCTCATCCTCTCTCTCTCATTCCATTTCTCAATGATCCTTCCTCGTTCTCCATCTCTCATTTCTTATTTTTCCTCTCTGTTCTATTACCAGTAAACACAAATCGCCTACACTCTGCATGCACCATCACTTCCTCCTTCTCTTCCAAAATCATTAATGAAAATGGTTGTTATTCAAAAGCGTTGATTACATTGTATAATCATCAGTCCATTACATTTGCCAACTTCACACCATTGTCTGCCACCTTGATCAAATACCACACCGGTAATCACGTTTAGTTGACAGAATGAATCAATTTCTACCTATTGGTATTGACGGATTAAGATATTATCAGGTTTGTCAAACAACAGTCTAGGACATTGGGTGAGTCAGTGAGTCAGTCGTATCAACGAGCTGTCAGTAAAGAAAGGAAGCTACAAATTACCCCCAGAGTCAGCAGCAGCATACAAATACAACTATAAGCAATGATGTACATGTACGTACATGGTCACCAGGTAGGGTATTAAAATAAGATTGGGCAGTTAAAGTCGTAAATACTACAGTTCTATGAAATGACCAATGATTACCCTCCATTCATTAAGGTTTTCTGATTCAGTAATCCAAACTACTTTGATTGCCCTATTTGGACCGAATGAAATGTCAAAAAAGAAGGTTAAAGGTTACATTAGCTGTGAATCATAGTTGTTTTCTAGAAAGGTTTTTTTTCTAATGCATTCATGGTACAATTATCACTTGCCAGTTGCTACTATTCAATACAATCCTTTCCCTTCTAAATAAAAGAAATAAACAGAACCCTGCTTTTGTGCTGTACTGAATGATTTAGATTTTTACAACCAAGGAACCTGGAAAGTGGAATAGGAGTTGATTATTCTTTGGTCATTAAAAAATACAATGTTTCATATTTATAGTTTTTCTACATCCCCCCTCCCCCACAAAAAAGGGTCTCGAGTCTGCTCCCATACATATCTAAATATGTATATGAGTGGTTGAGTCCTGGAAAAGTCTTCCTTCATCTGTTGGCTCAACACCATCACTAAATTCTTTTTAAAATACACTGGATAAACACTGGTCTTCCCAATACCAATATTTTCTGTAATACATGTGCGCCCACCCACTATGCATTCACAATAAGTTTGGTTAGAACAAGTACCACTTGATGCAATGGAACGACTGGAAGTTTTCAACAGGATTACCTCTTAGCTCTTACTTCCACACACTGATGCTGATGCTGAAGAACTTACTCAATGAGCCTGAGGGTCCTTTTCTCAAATGATGCTATCCTCCATATCATCGGAAGGTCTATTCGTTTGAATGGTCAAATAATAAGCTTCTTGAAATTAGAAGGACACTTGTAGAGGATCCCCAAGCATGCACGCCTAATATTTGATCTAGGGCTACAGGTATCTCTTCAGAATAATACAAGAGATGTGTACACTACAGCCTGAGTAGTTACACCTGTAGGCTAACTTATTGTAGCCTGTGAAGTTACACATTGCATCATGAAGGGTTGCATGAGAACTGAAAATAGAATGAAGTTGATGTTGATCTAATAACATTGTATTTCAAGAGAAATTGACTTAAAATTGTCCTGAAAAAATCAGAAGATAGACCGTTTAGACCACATCAAATTAAAACTTGCAGCCTTTACGGTATTTGGAAAGAACATTTTAGTGAATCCTAAAGGTTCTTTCAAAAGTGTCAAACATTTTAAGAATATCACATGGTAGAAATAAAAATGAACGGGTTAAAATCAATGTGGGATTTTATTTTCAATGGTAAAAGTAGACAGTTACTTACTGTGTGTATGTACTAAATGATCAAACTCCACAGTGTGTTGTTATTCCCTCAATGAAGAACTGCCCGAGCGAAACAGTGAACTCCAATCCAGAACAAAACTATGAGCATGTCCCCCAAAACTCTTGTTTTCGCACCCTGTTGTCTCACCTTACAAGTGTACAAATATACAAGAGTCACAGGAGTCCGAACGAACCAAAACAAAGAAACTAGCTGGTGCTGGAGCAACACGTGGAGGTATGTGTATGTGCAAGGAGACTTTGCGAGTAACTGAGCCAGCAACTGAGCACCGATCAGGGACCGATTGAGAACATCCTGTGTCTGGGCTGGTCTGGGCATCAATGAATGAAACCTGCTACCAATGACTAAGCCATCTGTTTCACCCTTCAATCAAGGGTGAGGGTCCTAATGGAGTGACCTCATTGTAGCTTAGAAAGAGAGGGGATTAAGGTTAATCCCACCTGAACCCAAATCCTTTGAAGTTTCCTCACTTTACAATGGACTGGTGTGGGTACACAGAAAGAAAGACACAGCCAAAATTGAAGGTGTTCAAAGACGTGCAGCACGATTTGTCCTTCAGAGATACCACCATACTGAAAGTGTGTCTGCCATGATCAATGACCTTAAGTGGGATACCCTGGAGAAACGTCGACATGCTGCATGCCTAACCCTACTGTACAAGATTCAACATGGCCTCGTAGCAATAAATCCAGATCAGTTTGTCACACCTATGACTCAGAACAACACCAGGCAATTCCACCCGAATAAATTCAAGCTAATCACTGCCCGTACTGAGCTTTACAAACACTCTTATTTCCCACGGACAGTTGCAGCATGGTACATGCTCCCTCCAGATATCTTGGTTTCTGCAACAGCAGAAACCTTCCAGGGAGCCCTATTCCAGAAACACCATTGATGGCTGAAAATTGTTTTTACTTGCACCTTGTACATAATACACCAACTGACTGCACTGCACAAGAGCACCTTGCCAGACATTTCAACCTTGACGATATATCCTGACTGATGGATCCTGTCAAGTACCGACGTAGAAGTAGAAGTAGAAGTACTTCTTGAAGGGAGCAGTGCGTGTTGTGAGTGTGACATTACACACACAATGGCAGGTACTTTTGCTTGGAAACAACAACTAACCACAAACAAAGGGAGTTATCCAAAGCACATGGGCCACAATAGTTCTTAATTGTGTTTCCTGTTTCAACTGAGGTTGAGGTAATGATAACTCTTAAAACTTTGTTATTAATCAAAACTTGGTACATGTAGGCCTGCATGTATGTCATTTCATTTAATTTCATTTATTTTCATATTTCTCATAAAATGAAGTACAAAATTGTTTTTTTTCTTCAATAATACATAATAATAACAAAGATAAGTGGTCAATATGAATTAGTGATTTAACTAAGAGAAATATGATGGGACCTACATGAAAGCAAGCTTGTAAGGCTGTAGGCCCCAGTAAAGAATTTGTGGTAATAAATGGAGGACGGATAAATGTAATAGTGACCAGTCTAAATGAATCAAAAAATAAAATGTGTGCATAGCAATATGATTGATTTGGATATATGGGGCCAGTCACCACGAAATGAGTCCAGTGTCGCATTAGGCTCAATCGTAGTAATAGCGATGTATAGTGTGTGTGTACTGAAAATTGACCCACCTACCACATTTAAGATTTTTCCAAAAATTGACTTATTAAATTCTTTGTTTGTTGAAAGTTTCATTGAAATCGAATGATGGGAAGTGTGTTGTTGCTATGTTGTTGTTGACCAGACTATAATATGTTACGCATCATTAACTTTACACCTAATTATCTCAAAACTGGGTAATCCCATTGTTTATAAAGTCCAATTAGGTTTTTGTTCATATTTCTGGATATAATTTATCAATTTTAATGTGTGACCCCTTAATTTAAAGCTTACTTAATGTAGATTCATATAATACTTAAAAACAGGAATAAAAATTTTGACCAACTGGACTCATTTCGTGGTGACAGGCCCCATATGTAGAATTTATATTTACTGAATATCAGAAGATTAATCATTAAAACAAATAAAGATTTGTACAGCCTGATCATAGCAGCAACACCCCTATAGTTTATTTTACCCATTTTTTAAGAGATGAAATGTTAACAATGTACATGTGCTTTATTTAATTGCATAGAAAGTACATGGAGAAAGTATCAAACAGATAGTATAAAAGGGACATCACAAAATCATGGAGAGAAAGAAGGAAATATATATCAAGAATGTAACATAATTATATTTCTCCTGGAAAATGTGTAAACTGATGGAAGAAAAAGAGTGAAAGGAAAGAATAAGGCCATTAAAAAAAAATATGCATGTTTAGCGTCCCTGCCCGCATCCTATTTTTTTTTAATAATAATTTTTTCTTCTTCAATGAATTAAAACATGAAAAACATATTGCTAAACTGATCTATTTCTGATTTAAAAGAAGAAAAAAAAAAAAAACACCAGCAGACATTTTGAAAAATAGCCAGAATGTCAGGAAAAATGTACCGAGCGGCCATTTTGAAGAAAAAAAAAAAGGCAGGACGCTAAACATGTTTTTTTTAATTTGGCCTAATTGGTGCTGATGTGAGGAAAGAAAGCTGATTTGTTTTCATCTTTAAAAAATATTAAAACTGCCTTGTCCTACAAAATAAAACATGGATGTGGACTGCAGTCACTGCACATGTCCAGATGACACATTGACCGGACATCCACTGTGATGGTTAAATTGGTACAGGTTGAGTTGAATATTGAGCAACAAAATGTCAGAACATCAAGAAATTTTGTGAAACGTCACAATTCAATTCTAATGCTATTTTCTGTCAATTACTTACGGTATCACAAATCAATTTGTAAAAAGAATGAAGAGACATTTTGTTTAAATACAGTACATTTCTAAATTCTGAACCCTTTCTGAAAATCTAGCGTAGGGGTATTTTCAGAAAATTATTACCGGTACATGGTTCTAGAAGTCAAACAATAAAGAAGAATACTATCTTCTGGGGACAATCAAAAAGTTAAATGCACAGCTTCCCTACCTTTTTCAGTTTAATTTTTTTTTAGTCTGCATACCTGGGGACTGGGGTGGTATTATGAGTATTAATTTAATACACAGCCAGGATAGTAATGCAGCTACTGTATGTTTGAATCTTACGCACAGTTACTTTTAATGCTGACACTCATCTTATTTTATTAAACCTCTTCTATTGAGTCTGAACATTTTAAACACTACTGTACACAACTCAACTGATTTCACTCAAAACCTGTACTTTAGCGACAATTGATGACACCTAAATAGCAGTAAAAATGTAATTTGTTCAACTCACCGATGTAAGAAAGAATAATTTAAAAATTAAAATTGTGAGTCTACTATCAAACTTGCTTACAGCCACATTGGCATGATTGTTTACATTTGTGTTGTTGTTGTTGTTGGTAATAGTTTAATGGCGTTCATTCAGTATTGAATATACATGTATACGCCATATATCTTCAGTTTTATAAGAAATTCAGTTATACATAAGAAAACTGAGAATAAAGATTTTTAATGACATAATTAATGAGTCAGTAACGCAATTTATTAGAAGTCTCTGGATGGTTTGCAACTTAGTGTTTGCAACTTACTTTTGTGTATTGTGTGTGTACCGTATTGACTATTCATGTGTTCAAATGCTTTGACACGTAGTGCAGTGCTAGAGGTCAATACCTATTAGCATTGACTCTCTTAGACCGAAAGCTTCAGTCCCTATAATCATCGGTTGTTCCACTGAGACTACGTCTGGCTCCACTAGACCTCGGTTATAGGGACTGAATGACTGCCTATGCCAGCCTGTGTTGAAGATATTCGGCTAGATTTTAGCCGTTAGGCCCCTCCCACAAACATGACAAACTTGCCACGGCCGTATTGTTATGCCCCCAAAATCCCCCGAAATTTCATTTTACCTCGTGAATATCCAATTTTGAATTAGGCCTAGGCTATAATACATCGGTTCCACTTACTAACTTGAATGATATAATCCGTTTAATGGTCCCTTTTAAGGAAATTATGGGTCAAAATCGACCTCCATGTTGAAAATCTTGCAAGCCGTTTTTAAACTCTCGCTGCCGTCAATCTCATCCCTTCTAGTCTACGCCGAAGGCAAAATGATTATGAAGGAAAAACTGTGCGCCATCTACACGTTCGTAATGGCGTTATCACAGTTTTTCCTTCATAATCATTTTGCCTTCGGCGTAGACTAGAAGGGATGAGATTGACGGCAGCGAGAGTTTAAAACGGCTTGCAAGATTTTCAACATGGAGGTCGATTTTGACCCATAATTTCCTTAAAAGGGACCATTAAACGGATTATATCATTCAAGTTAGTAAGTGGAACCGATGTATTATAGCCTAGGCCTAATTCAAAATTGGATATTCACGAGGTAAAATGACATTTCGGGGGATTTTGGGGGCATAACAATACGGCCGTGGCAAGTTTGTGGGAGGGGCCTAACGGCTAAAATCTAGCCGAATATCTTCAACACAGGCTGGCATAGGCAGTCATTCAGTCCCTATAACCGAGGTCTAGTGGAGCCAGACGTAGTCTCAGTGGAACAACCGATGATTATAGGGACTGAAGCTTTCGGTCTATGACTCTCTATGCTTTGCTGGAGTGCGTAAGATGCCCATCACTGCATGCAAGAAGTAAGAGATTGAGATCAAATGAAAGATAAAAAGTGGTCTCAGAATATTTGATTCCAATAAAAAATAGTGATAAAATCATGCTCTAATGCCACCCCTGATCTGACATGCCCGAACTGCCAGAGTCAAAAATATTTTTAAAGGAACATCTCAATTTGAAACAAAAAATTAATGACAAATTACACCGACGGTGTCACACATGACTTAAACACAACACTCAACACAATGAGCATGATTAGCGAGACATAAAGTCAAATTCAAATTCATTTATGTTAAAGATTTAATTAGATTTCACTAGATTAGATTACGATTCCACTCATCAGACATCACTGTTCTTCAAAAACATAATTTCTTGGCTTTCTTGCTCAAAAATATTTGACATATTTGCACATTCTCACGGCTCATGCATCATCATGTGCTTGTCGAAGTTAGATCTAGAATCTACAGACTGTATTTCATCGGGGGTAGAAGTGTAACCTCTTTTAAAAATAATAAATTTAGAGGAATACAGCAGTGGCACACGTACACCAGATGGCCACACCCAACATGCCTAACCCACGGCCCTAAAGACTTGGCCTTGATGGGGTAAGTCAAATACCCGGAAGCACTGTCACCGTCATCTGCAACGTGTAAACGGTAAATGCAAATTCAATCACCACTTCAAATAACACTGCACTTATCCGATTTCAAACAAAGACACGATATTGATCTAAAGTAAATAAGAAAATGCCACAAGATTACCTCTTCTGATATATCAGGTCTGAAATTGCCAATCTTCTGCCGCTTGACCACGGGTGTACATTCAAACACAACGTCGTAATCACGCTTTTTCCGTCTGAAAGATCTCCGAACAGCTTGAAATTGCCGCTGGAAAGCAGCCATGATTGCTTTTAGATTTTATTTATGAGCTTTTGATTTTTCCTCGCTAGCTGGCGCTGGACTTTTTTTTTTCTGTGAACGCGCTCCGATATGATCCGCAATCAATTAATTTCAAATATTGAACTAAGAACTAGAATGCGGGGACCCCTTGCATTTTCCTTTTGAGGGAGGCGTAAAAATGTGAAAATTCATGTAGCGGGCCTGAATACCATGCTTCCTTGGACAAACAAAGGAAATAGTCGAGCTAAGAGAATTGGAAAACTATTGTAAAATCAAACTCACAATCAACTAAGACCAAATATTTGCATAATGCGAGATGAAATCGGGCCAAAATTTGTCATTTACAGGAGTAGTTACAATTGTTATTTCCTTTTCTAGATTGCAGACAAAAACTATATTTATTTATGCCCACAATCGAAGCAAAATGGGAAAGAAAATATTTTGCAATATATCGATTTATAGCAACTCATCTAGTGAAATATCCTCTTGTAAATTTATATTTGGATGCCTTCACCATTAAGTATGATTATCAAATCAATTTTCCAAATATTCTTTGCATGCCCGGCTACCCTCGTCTTGTCATAAAAAAAATGAACATTAGGGAAATGCAAGGGGAAATGCTATGTTCCATACATAGGCTGACATATTCCCTACGATGTGCACGAGATTATTAAGATATTACACTGGCATTCCTTTTATATCAATATTTGTCTTTAAGAAAATAATAAGGATGCTGAAACCGATCAGCATTTACGCCTCCTCCACCCTCCAATACTCAAGCATGCAAGGGAGGTGCTCAGGTCAGATATTAGAATACACTTGTTTGATCGTGTTCTCAGATCATCATTATCATCACCACTACCACCACCACCACTATCAATGTCCTTTTTTTAAAATCACAAATGATATGTTTACCGAAATAATTATTATTTAAAAAAAATCACAAATGATATGTTTGTTTGATGTATTTACACTGTTTCACACGGCCCCAAAGGAAATCAGTCTTGTAACTGTTTGGGCTTTTTTTTAACCGTGTATAAATAAAGATATCAATTCAATTCAAACCATCATCATCATCATTACCACCACCACCAGCATCATTACCACCCCATCTCCATCATCATTATCATCCCTGTCATAATCATCATCATTCTCCATTTCTTAATTCTAAATTCTCTTTCTTCCTTTATATCCCACTCTATCTTCTTAACTCTTTCACTTCTTGAATATATAGCATCCTATTTTTAATATGCCCTCTTATTTTTCTATAATTCCTATCCCTCTCTCTCTCTTTTCTTTTCTTTCTTCCCTCACTGTCCATCCCTCAATCCTACACCTCCCCTTCTCTCTCTTCTTTTCTTTCTTCCCTCACTCTGTCCATCCCTCAATCCTACACCTCCCCTTCTCTCTCTTCTTTTCTTTCTTCCCTCACTCTGTCCATCCCTCAATCCTACACCTTCCCCCTCTCTCTCTCTTCTTTTTATTTCTTCCCTCACTCTGTCCATCCCTCAATCCTAAACCTCCCCCTTCTCTCTCTCTCCTCTTTTCTTTCTTCACTCACTCTGTCCATCCCTCAATCCTACACCTCCCCCTTCTCTCTCTCTAAGCCATAGTAAGGTCTCAAAGCTTATCCCGAGTTCTGGTATTTGAAATGCATTTAAAGAAAAATGTAATTTTGATATATTTAAATCTTTTGCTTTTACATGAATACTCCCAAATTTGTAATCTTCCAGGCTAATACAGTCAAAAGGTCATGTTGGGTCACATCGCTGATGACAGTTGTCGCTGAACACCTGAAAATTACGGTGGTAAAGATTTTGAATTGAGAATTTGAGATCGAAATTTCAACTTTCAAACACAGTTCAAAGATATTCCATGATGCTTATCAATGAGTATCATAATAAACCCTTGTTTTTATCTTTCAAAAGGAGTTGCAAATTTTAAATACAGAATACCTCTAACAAACCCACAAAAAACAACAATTATGACAACCATTTCTTGTAAGCAGTATGCTCTATTCATCAATATATCATATACATATAGATGTAGGTACAAATAAGGCATTCATATTATAGGCTTGCATAATTGATATACAGGTACATATAATGTGCACAGAGAATAAGGCTTCAATATGCAAGTAATCAGATCGTATTTTTAGATGAAACGCCATTGATGTTATGTTGTTATTATGTTTTATAATCTGTCTAATTTTGTACATTTCTTTGTAACACACATGTACCAGTGAACAATGAATTTCCATATTATGGACAATAAATCAATTCAATTCAATTCAATTCAAAAGGTATCAACAGAACAGGTTTTTCCCTCATTTTGAATTCAATTTTCTAAGAACATTCTTCTTGAGAAAATAAGGCTGTTCAGCTCCAAAGCTATAGATAAAGAATTTACATTGTGTACTATTGCATGTATTTGTTTGTTTATAATATAAAACATATGGAAGCTCATAACATGCTATAGTTCAAACAACACAACTTGTACGTGCCAATATTTGATTAATCTTAATGCAGTTGCAACATCCATCTTGCCATGTCTCAATAATATTTTGTATAAAAAATCTGACATACCATATAATGGTGTAACTGGTTCTCAATTAGAACGATGAATTGCTAAATATTTTACTGATAAACACATATCAATATTTATGCTCTATACATGCCATATGAAAGGTCGAGTGGATATGTCACTGGACTGTGGATCACAAGGTCCGCGGTTTGAGTCCCGCCACGGCACTAATGTCCTTTGGCAAGACATTGATCTACATTTGCCACACTCAACCGAGGTGATGTAAATGGGTACCTGGCAGGAATTAATTCCTTAAAATGCTAGAGCGCCCTAATGGCAGCCGTGCTAAAGCCAGGGTAATAATCGGGAGCGCCAGGAGTGTCAAGTCTGACAGACATGAGTGCTATACAAGAACCCACTATTATTATTATTATTATTATTAATTCTGGATTTCATAAGTTGAATTTCATAAGAAATATGAGAGAAACAGATCAATGAAAGTTTGAGGAGTGTTTGATAAAGCGAAATCTAATGGAAGACATTTTAAAGATGTTCACATTGACTACGCCCTCTACATCTTGTATTCTGTTCCATGGCCAACAGTTTCTCCAAAATTGTAACAATAATAATCATTATACATTATTAGCGTTTTTCAACTGGGGTGCTGCGGCACTTATTACATCTATGATGTCTCTATAAAAAAGCGTTTTACAGATATATTTTCACCTTGGTCATGGAATTCAGGCTTGCCCACACATAGTACATGCAACTTCTCCACTTCCTCTGGGACATTTCAGCCAGGTAGCCTTTACAGACACTCACAATGCTGAACAGACCACAATGACTTTTGCATCCTACTAGGTACTGGGTGGGGAGAAAAAATGTAGATAAAATTTCTCACTCAATGACATAAGAGTTCTGCCCGGATCAAACCCATGGCCTTTACATCTCCATTTAAAGCCTGTCTGCACCAGTTTGGCCAGGAGGGATTAGACCTCTCTGCAAGGTCACTGACAGGTGGTTATGTCATCAAATCAGCTCTCAATTAACATAAGAAAAAGAGGATCATGGGGGACCAATGGTCACCGCTTAGGCATTGTTTGCTATATAGAGGGCGCAAGTAGCTATAAGTAGTGCAGTGCGGCTTTAAGTGTTTAAACCACTTCTATAGGCCACTTTACACAGCACAAACACCATTTTGAAAAATCATCACATTTTTCAACTCTCATTTACATTGCTGGAAAAATGCCTGTGTTTGCTCATTCCGATCTTTTGGTGAGTAGTGCGCTTCCTTGACTTGTCACTGAGAGTCATGTGATCCAAAACCAGAATCATTCACTGATGTTTCGCAAAAAATTGGCATTTGCACTGCAAAAATCTGTGAAATTTCTGATGACGTTTAAAAAAAAAAACTGTTTTTTTAGTCATGTTTGCCGGTAGGTCCTTAGCAACTTCGAATGAAACCCTGGAACGCGAGAAAAATAATCCTTGCAGTGTATTTGCAGCTTATATATCATCCTCTTGATTCCAGTTTGTATTCATACCGATAATAAGACAAGCTGACCATTCTAGTCTTCAGGCAAAGATTCCACTTTGACACTTAAACACAGTTCCATAAAGCCTTGAGCCACACCCTAATCTGTCAGTCTCTTGCTGTGTCAGGAGAAGCTATACTAAAGTACAGGGCCTGTATAGTGCAGTAGACCATGCAGTCTGACACTTAAACACAGTTCCATAAAGCCTTGAGCCACACCCTAATCTGTCAGTCTCTTGCTGTGTCAGGAGAAGCTATACTAAAGTACAGGGCCTGTATAGTGCAGTAGACCATGCAGTCTGACACTTAAACACAGTTCCACAAAACCTTGAGCCACACCCTAATCTGTCAGTCTCTTGCTGTGTCAGGAGAAGCTATACTAAAGTACAGGGCCTGTATAGTGCAGTAGACCATGCAGTCTGACACTTAAACACAGTTCCATAAAGCCTTGAGCCACACCCTAATCTGTCAGTCTCTTGCTGTGTCAGGAGAAGCTATACTAAAGTACAGGGCCTGTATAGTGCAGTAGACCATGCAGTCTGACACTTAAACACAGTTCGATAAAGCCTTGAACCATGCCCTAATTTTGTCAGACTCTATACTGGCTGTGTCAAGTAGGAGTAGCTATAGTACAGGGGCCTATGGAGCGCAGTAGACCATGCAGTCTGAATAGTTCAACAGTTCAGACACTCTCCTATGCGTTACAAGAGACAGAGATCCATGCCTGCAGACTATGACCATCCAGTGGAGTGTATAACAGTTCCTTAACCTTCTGTAGGTTTACTGTATAAGACCAGCCTCTCAAAATTGTCCGTAATTTTCTCTGCATGATTACATTAAACTTCAGCTACTCAGCATTCGGAACGTTGCTCTAAATCCTGCACCCTCAGTGATGTTTCATGTGTTGCTAACGATGATGTGGCAGCCAAAAGCTCTTGGCATCTGGGGTGAAGAAGGGCAGAAACAAAGACAATTATTAAGAAATCTATCAATTATCAAAAGATTTTGTTTCATCGTAAATGGTTGGTTTAACTGCCAAATTATTGATACCACTGTTAGCAATTAGGATGATGTACCATCTGAAATGAGGTGCATAGATGTGGTCAAAGAAGAGTCAGAAATTTATAGATTGCTCTTTTGGTTGAAACATGCATCCTTAGATCATCCATTCTTGCCTGTAAGTGGGCACATCACATGGTAGCTTGTCGATTCATACCTTTATTCAGAATAGGACTGTAAAGGGTTCCTGCACTTCTTCAAAATGACTTTTGTCATGACGTTTCTATGATTTTTCCATGACTTCTGATAAATTTATTTTCTTCATGACTTATATAATCCCTTCCAGAGCTGATTTTTTTTCTCTAAAATTGTCATGACTGTGGGAACCTTTACTCATACTAGAATTGTAAAGGGTTCCTGTGCTTCTTCATAATGACTTTTTCATGACTTTTCTATGACTTTTGATATTTTTCATTTCTTCATGACTTATTTATTCCCTTCCAGAGCTATAAAAAAGTTTCTAAAAATGTCCATGACTGAGGAACCCTGATTGTATAGATCTGTGCCTTACCTCCTTAGCTCCTCACTCTCACTAGCTACTGTATTCTCCAGCATACTGATGGCTGATGAGAAGGCCTCCACTCTGGGTTGCTTGTTCCGTGTTGCCATGGAGATCTCACCCAACAGATGCTCACTCTCGCTCAGCACTCTCTCCAGTGCATCTGCAATGATCACAAAAAGACTTTCTTGCCAAAATGTCTAATAATGATGGAATAGATTTGTTTCATACAGGGGTATGAGACCACTGCTGTACCACTAACCCATCGTACCTCCTCTAACAATTGATGTTAAAGATATTACATTCTGATCACTTCTATGAAGCTAAATGCTAATTCTAGCACGTACTGCATGAAGTTTGTTCGTCATGCATTTTATCATTTTATCATTTCAACCTGGTGTCAACTGGTGTAAATCCACTGTCTGAGGTTTAACCTAATGAAAGTGTTAACTATGGGTCTAAAATTGCATTCTAATTGCTGATATGAGCTTTGACATGAACTCCTAGCACCTGTTTAATGCTAACTCTAGCACGTACTGCATGAAGTTGTTTATCATGTAACTTAATGTGGAAGGCATCTTTATCTTGCGGGAGTAGGATATCTATCAATGCAACCTGGTGTCAATGTTGTACATCCAGTGTCAGGTTTCATCTGATGAAAATCTAAGTACTGGTCTTCAATTACATTGTGATTGCTACGATTAACTTCAAAGTTTCTTCTTACACATTTTAACATTTAATCATCATGTATCTTACCATGATAGGCATCTTTGTCCTGTGGGAGTAAGATATCCGTCATCTCCACCTGGTGTCGTGTGGTGTCCAGAGCGTGGGCCAAAGTGCTGTGTTCCTGCTTGAACTGAGCCAGGTTAGCTGTCACTGGGCCTAGACCAGTTTCCTATCAAGAGAGAGATATAGAATAACTACAGTCAAACCTGTCTATAGCGATCGCCCAAGGGAAACACAAAAAGGTCTTTGTAGACAGGTTCCTTCAGTGCATGTTTCAATGAGAAACCATTTTCAAGGGAAACAAAACAAATTGGTTTTTGTAGACAGGTGGTCACTAAAGCAGGTTTGACTGTACAATAAAATAAAATAAAAGTTTTTTTGTTCCAGCTTTAATCTCTTAATCATACACCTTCATTATTTTACAATGATCAGCTAAACTAATTACTTTTGTAAAGAGATATTGCAAGGTGAATTACCAAAACTACTCTCTAAAAAAGGTAGGAGAGATTTGTGAGAAAAATATTAGAGAGGGGGGTGGGAGGAAAGCATGATGAGTTCATATGGTGGAAAATGCATGCACATCTTTAAAGGCATCGTTTCACAATGTTAAATCTGAGATGCACGGCCCTACGTCTCATTAGTGTCAGTGATATGGTCTAATATTGAACCCCTAAGAAAATTGCACTTCAAACTGATCATGAAGTGCCTCAAAAAAGTAAAAATCTTTGAGTGACCGGTTTTACCATACTCATTTTCCCCAATAGACTGTAGTGTTATACAAACTAAATATCTTGATAATCAGACAGGCGATCGGCTTGTAAAAGTCATGGGGGTTCCTGACTGACGTAAAGGTTTATAATTATCATTGCAGCATGAGCTAAATCCAGGATTTTGTTTCAGAATCTGAGCCTAACATACCCAATCCCTTATTATACACCTTCATTATTTTACAATGATCTGAAAACTTCGATCTGAATCATCACTTTCATTATACAAAATATCAGCTAAAATAGTTACTTTTGTACATATATTGCAAGGTAAATTACCTAAATTACTCTAAAAAAGGGAAGGAGATTTGTGATATAAATATCAGAGGCGGGGGGGGGGGGGGGGGGGGGGGGGGGGGGGTAGGAGAAGACAACATGAAGGTTGAAAAAGCATGAAGTGTTCACATGGTGGAAAATACATGCACACATCTTCAAAGCCTATCTGCATTAGTTTGGCTAGGAGAGATTAGACCTCCCTGCATGGTCACTGACAGGTGGTTATCTCATCAAATCAGCTCTCAATCAACATTAAAACTAGATGGAACTTCGACTGCGCGCAGTCGAAATGATGCCTCCGTCATAGAGCAATTTTACAAACCAAAACAGAAGAAATTGTTCAAATTCAAGTTCAATTGTAATCCATTAACAGGTTCTCAGAATATCGTGATTACAAGCAATTTCTCATATACATATATGACCCTTTGATCTTTGACCACATGACCCTAACATCTACTCAGTTCATTGGCTCTGCAAGATGTCCCGAGTTAAATAGTAATCCATCTGTCAGTTCTAATGAGAATGGTTCACAAGCTATTTTTGCATACATAATGAGCCCATGACCTTTGACCTTTGACCTCATGACCCAAGAATCTACTCAGTTCATTGGCTCTGCAAGATACATACATGATCTAAGTTTGGGAGGAATCCATCAATCTGTTCTAATGATAATGCGATCACAAGCTATTTTTGCATGCATAATGAGCTGCATGACCTTTGACCTTGACCTCATGACCCCAAAATTTAATCAGTTCATCGGCTCTGCAAGTAACATACATGACCTAAGTTTGGCAGGAATCCATCAATTGGTTCTTGAGATAACGCGATCACGAGCTGTTTCAGCATACATAATGAGCCCTGTGACCTTTGACCTTTGACCTCGTGACCCCCAAATCTAATCAGTTCATCGTCTCTGCAAGATACATACATGACCTAAGTTTGGCAGGAATCCATCAATCGGTTCTTTAGATAACGCGATCACGAGCTGTTTTTGCATACATAATGAGCCCTGTGACCTTTGACCTTTGACCTCGTGACCCCAAAATCTAATCAGTTCATCGGCTCTGCAAGATACATACATGACCAAAGTTTGGCAGGAATCCATCAATTGGTTCTTCAGATAACGCGATCACGAGAACGGGACGTACGGACGTACGTACGGACGTACGTACGGACGGACGGACGGACGGACGGACAACCCGAAAACATAATGCCTCTGGCTACTTCGTAACGGAGGCATAAAAAAGAGGACCAATGGTCACTGATTAGGCATTGTTTGCTATATAGAGGGCGCAAGTAGCTATAACTTGTGCAGTGGGGCTTTAGATATCACAATGAAACCTATCTAGATGCTGCTTGTAAGTGTCGACTTGCATGGTGATGTAGATATACAGTAGGCTTGCGGGTGCACCATGTGAGAGAGAGAGAGATTGAGGAGTTCTGAAAAGTAATCTTTCTTCAGGACTACACACCCCTAAGAAAGATTACAGAGTCAAAGTCCTTTTCAGGACTCCTCAATCCTCTCTCTCTCTCTCTCTCACATGGTGCACCCGCAAGCCTACTCTATATGAAACCTCTCTACCGTACATGCTCTGAAAATTATCACCATGGTTTCAGCTTCTGCTGCCGTTATCAACACAGTATGCATGACAACAAACATGTCTTTAAATACCAGGTACACACTTACTGCACATGGATTGAGAGAGGCAATTGTACATAAAATGCCTCATCTCAGGAATTTTGCATTAGAACTCTCAAACACACTCATTTGGAGAAAAAAAAGTTGAATAAAAGAATAGATCATAATGATTATAACCATTATTACCTGTATATCTAGATGGTGATCTAGTGTGTTAGCATGCTTAAGTCTGGCTAACTTCAGTTCTAATTGAGCTTTCTTCCTGTACATTTCTTCATTTAAATGCCACATGCCATACATCTGCTTCTGTAAATAAATTGAAATTAAAGAAAATATTAAAGTGACCCGGTAACATTGTTGTAGGTAAAACTGCATAATTTTTGTATTAAATGTTACTTATTATATTCCTTCTACTGTACTAACCCTTTGACATGCAACAAATCCTGAAAACATTCTCACACCACAAAGATATTTATGGTTATCTTTGAAGACGTCTCTGTGCGACACCCTCTAATAGTAAATTCTCCTAACCAATTTTGAATTTTTCCAACAGTTTTCAATGAAAATAAGACATAAAACAGGTTTTTAAAAATATTTCAACACTTAAATGTTTGGAATGGTATGTAGAGCCATTTTACTGCTTTGTGATGATTTGCATCCACCTAAAATGTAAATAAATTGTAATAATATAGTTAGGAGAATTAAGAAATCGGTCAGACCAAATTTTCCAAATTTTTATCATCAATAATGGTCTGTTTCCACTCAAACTTTCAGATTATCTTTAATTGTACATCTGGCATTGAAAGTCACTATCTTAGCACCATATTCTCTCATCTGAAAAGGTTACCAAGTCCCTTTAATGAATGATATTCCGTTTCCAATAAATTAATTGGAAAATAAATCATTCATTTGAAAATTCACACACAATATGCCATTGAATGATAACATAGTAGATGCATACAAAGAAAGTAATATATGCAGGGTGTTGGAAGTGAACTTGAACTTTTAAGAAAATAATGTACATGTAAATAAGTAAAAGTTAATTAAAAAAAGAGGTAAATAAGAAAATATTACACAATATAATCTTTAACATCTAATTTTACAATTTGGTCGATTTTAATTCCAATTTTTTCTTCAAGCTTTTATGTCTGTTGTCTGATAATTTTTGATGATTACTATCATCATTTGATTAAACAAATTAAAAGAGTTCTAAGATTTTAAGTTCAACAAATATCTCACCCTGGTTTCTTTCTCTTTGTCTGCAACAATCTTTTTCATCTGTTGAAAAATGAAGGACAGTATCATAACAAAATGCAAAAAATACTAAACTCAACGATATGCAATTAATAATATACTACAGGTTTGATAAGGATGCATGCATTTATTGTTCTATTTCACTTCTAACCTCCTTTGAAACTTCTCTCACTTCTCTATCAAATGTGTCATTATTTTAATTTGCAAAACTTATCAAAGTACATGTATAAAAAATATTACCCAAATTATGAATGCATTATCTTTATCATTATCTTTAAATGAAAATTAATTGTGTGCATTTGTAATTTTGTTATCATTATCAACTGTAGGCTCGTTCAGTTACGACAAGGCAAAACTGTGGTGTTTTTATGTAATGATGACGTAAAGTGTAATACACTTCATATTTCTGTATCTTAGGCCTAAAATAAAAACTTGTTGTATTGCCCTTTGAGACCAACCCAAAAATCTGAAAATCTACGGTCGGCATTTTAAAAGAGTTTTTTTTTCCAACCGTTTTTTAGATTTTTTTAAAATTAATGAATACAAAAATATGTATTTTGTTTTTTTAAATGGGATATAAATGCATAAAATCAAATTATTCAAAAATTCTCACTCGTGCAAAACCATGGATAATTATGAGGTGAAAAAGATATGAATGGAATGATGACACTGAAACACATGTATCAAAGCACTAAAAACTGAGAAATATCAACCAAAAGAGGCTGGGGGGAAAAGATAAAACATCAAATCTGAAAAATATCGGCCCAAAGAGGGCGAACAAAAATAAAGTTAAAAAAAATAAAAAACTTTTCCGACCGACCGACCCATGTTTTGGCACCCAAAGGGCAATACAACAAGTTTTTATTTTAGGCCTTATATCACAGAGCTCAGTGAATACACGCCAATACTTTGTTGCTCGCAGTTGCTATTCATTTACACATTAAAAAGCTGGCAGATTTTTTGCGGCAATTTTACCGCCCCGTACCTGAACAAGCCTTGATAGAGAATGAGAATGACTTTACCTTTGAATCCAGGAATACAGCCTGTATGTATCTGGCATACATCACGTCTAAGTCTGACTGAGTCAACTTCTTTACCTGCTGAAAGACAAAGAAAATATCATCATCATCATCATCGTCATCATCACCATCACCATCATCATCATCATCATCATCATCACCATCATCATCAACATCATTTATTAAAGTCAGCATTTTCCCTCTTACGAGGGAGTACTGATTCTCTCAATATGATGACACTTCCTCTCAACTTTGGTCAAACTGTGAGTGAGGACCAACTTCATGTTACAAAGTCTTTGAGTCAGTCTTTTAAAAAAAATCACTGGTCCTTGTTTATCAGAGGAAAAAATTATAATAGAGTTGTGTCTCAAGAAAAGATTACCTGCTTCAGCTAATACATATATATGTGTGTCAAACTCAACTAGAAACCAAGGACTTATTAATACAACTCCCTCTATGGCTATAAGCTAGTCATGTACAGAAGGGCCTAGCAGTGCTTTCAGCTAAAATACACTTTATACAATTTATGATTTTATCTATATACATGTCATCCTGCAAGATATGGTCATCCACAGAAGTGGGTCAGGAGTCAGTTCAGTACTTAAAACAGAATTGTTAATATACTGTTTTGAGATTAGATGAAATAGTTGTAGACACTATGAACATGACTGACAAAGAAAGCGGACAAAATATACAGTTCCTCAAGTAGACAAAGGAACATTCCTTCACTGCTATTATGTAAAAAGGTGAATATGCATGTGACACCTGTTCTACACATTTTTACATAAGAGCAGTGATGGGATGTTCCTTTGTCTACCTGAGGAACTGTATATTTTGTCCGCTTTCTTTGTCAGTCATGTTCATAGTGAGATAGATTCCCTGGTTAAGTATATCAAAGATAGCATTCCTATATATTTGGATGACAGTATCGGCTAATGACAATAAGATGGATGAAATATTAATGGCACTTTGAAGATGACTTACCTTGTGTCCAAGAGAGCTGTATGCAGAGTCATGGGTTGGTGAGCCTGAGAGTCCAGAATACGGTCCCGTCATGTCTCCAGACATACCTGAAAGACCACAAAGATATGGTGTGAAACATCTTCAGAACCTGAGCAACCCCCCCAAAAAACTACTAACTCAGATGGTTGGTTTGGGTTGTTTGTTTTACCTGACTGCTATTTAAGAAAGCATGTGTATGCTTGTAATTTAAAGCAACAAGGGGACCAATGGCTTTAAAGGTATCGTATAACAATGTTAAATCTGAGATGCATGGCCCTACATGTAATCAGTGTCTGTGATATGGTGTAATATTAAAGCTCTAACAAATTGCGCTTCAAAATTATCATGAAGTGCCTCCAAAAAGTAAAAAATCTTTGAGTGACTGGTTTTGCCATACTCACTTTCCCTAATAGACTATAGTGTTATAAAAACTGTCAGGAAAACGGTTTTTAAAATTTTGATTTTCCAATCACAAATATCTTGATAATCAGTCGGGCAATCGACTGACTGATCCAAAGGTTTATTATTAAGATTGCAGCATGAGCTAAATCCAGGATTTTGTTTAGAATCTGAGGCAAAGATACCCACTCCCTTTAAAGGAACTGCGATGAATGAGATTAGAAAGTTAGAGGAGAAATCAACTTACCTCTCTCTCGTCTTGATCTGTCTCTCATGTCATGGGAATCTCTCATCTTATCTCCCATCAACTTGGAAGAATCTGGGGAGATTAAATATCATCATCATCATCAAATATTCAGCATTACTCCTGCTAGATCCTGTTAAAGGTCATTGCAGACCAAATTGTAAAATACACAGAGACAAAATACTGGACACATGCTCATGAAAGTTATGTAATCATTATTCATTTATGCACAATTCGCAGTGCAATCCATGATACACAGGTGGGAAGTATTCTTTGAAAAGGGGAAACAAAGGCTATTTATTTACCATCGCTGTAGCAGTGATTATTTCATAATATACAAATTAGTGGGACCTCTTCATGTTTTGAAGATCTGTGGATATTCGGGGTCATTTGGGACATGTGTTAACTGTGACTGGTCTGTTGGGGTGTGCAGGTGTACTATTACACTTGTGTTTCCCGGTGCTCTTTGACATAGAATGCATAGATGGGGTGGTTACTCTCCTATACATAGAACCTCCATTTAACATCCTATCTGAGGGACAAAGTGTTTTAACAGTAACCTAGTCTGCAGCTATAGAAAAGCGGAGGGGCAAGTTGTAACACATAACGAAGGCTTCAGTCATCTGCTAGGGCTTGATTCTGACCTGCAACACTCAATCGATTGAGCCACCTTGTTGCCAATATACCGTGTGTCTCAAAAAAAACGTAACACTTTTGAAATGGTTGCCAAATTGAGCATATATAATTTTATGAAAAAATGTCTATATGTATGGAAAGCTAAAGGACCAACCTTTCATATGATATGAAAAAATTAAAAAAAAATCATGCTTCGATGGACAGTGTTCACTTAAGTTAGAGGTATGAAAATGGGCCTGCGCAGGATTTTTCCTTCCAATTTTGGACAGGTAAATTACTTGTAACTTACAAAATAAGGTCGATATGAGATATTCATGATCGATGGATCAAAAGGATATTTTGAATCAAAAGGATATTTTGAATACCTCGAATTCTGGTATTTTCAATGCATAATGAATGATGTACTTAGCTATTACATGTTTGGGTCATTCATAAAACCTGAATAAAATGTGATTGATGATCCACCAAACTTACGGAAGAAAACTGATAAAGAAAAGGCAAGGGGTAGGTGATGGGATGGGAAAAGGTTGTGGGGGGGAGGAGAGTGGGTTGCATAATGTCAATTATGATTTTGAATACGGTATTTCAATTTAACATTTTCCCATTCTTCCTTCATCCTGTTCACATCTACCAGATCAATGATACAATAAGATGGGAGTGGAAGTTGGTGTGTGTGTGTGTGTGTGTGTGTGGCAGGGGTGGTGTTTGGGGATTGATAAATGACAGAGAGAAAGGACTGGTATTCAAAACATCCTTTTAACTCTTAATCCATCGATCATGAATATCTCATATCAAACTTATTTTGTATGCTAAAAGTAACTTACCTGTCCAAAATTGGAAGGAAAAATCCTGCGCAGGCCCATTTTCATACCTCTAACTTAAGTGAACACTGTTCATCGAAGCATGATTTTTTTTTCAATTTTTTCATATCATATGAAAGGTTGGTCCTTTAGCTTTCCATACATATCAACATTTTTTCATAAAATTATATATGCTCAATTTGGCAACCATTTCAAAAGTGTTACGTTTTTTTTGAGACACACGGTATAGCAGACTTGTTAAGATATCATGTAAAATGAGTATTATATATGTAGTCAAGACCCGTTTATTAAAAAAGGAACTTATTTCAATGTCATGCTGCCCCATCCGAATTCCAACAAAAGTTGCAGAGAGTTATCGATATGAGAAATATACAAAATAAATTTTTAAATTATTAAAACTAAAGTTAAAGTAATTGGCAACATCAAGGAAAAAGTTTTGAAAATTATGAGATGTTGACATTTCAATAATGTCATCAAAGTCCTCTACAACCTTGATGTTTTGGATCAATTTATAGAAGTAGGGAACTACTATGCAAATTTTGTTAAAAGTTTGATTCATTCATGGAGCCCAATAGTCTTTTAACAAGTCATTTCCCCTTCCAACGAACAATATGCAGATGATAATCCAATGTTAAATGTACTAAAAACAAGATTTCAGGATTAGCATAGTCCCACATGTGATAAATACTACAGTACTCACCAACATGAGCAATGGCAGACATATTGGCCCCAAGGATGGATGTACTCGCCCCAATAGCTGAAGCATTGATGTGGGAGGCACCAGGAAGCATAGAGGTGTTAACAGCGGGCGTGGAGGCAAACCTCTTGCCCTTCTTGGCTGTGACTGGGGTGCTGAACTGACTGTCCCCACCGCTGGAGGGGTGTGGCTTATGGTGGGCGACAGCAGGACCGGTGGTGGTGTTGGTGGTGGTGGACGGTGCAGGAGCATAGGATCGGGTGGCTCGCATTGGAACTGATTTGTCACTGGTGCTCTAGGAAGGTTACAGAAAGACTCTATTACAAAAGATGCATATGTGAAATTTGCAGAGATATCAGTTCCAAGTAATTTTAAGATATTTGCCGAAACTTGCTACTCTCCACCCAGGTGTTAAATGGATATCCGGTAGGATGCGACCGTCATTGTTGGTCAAACAGTTTTTGAGCGTCAAGTAATATGTGGCTGGAATGCTCCCCAGAGAGTAGAGATTGTGCACACAGTGTGCAGGCAAGTATTGAGGCCAATGACCGGGGGTAAAAGTATATCTGTAAAGCGCTTAAAAACGACGTAGATGTATTCAGCGCTATATAAAAGCGGAATATTATTATCATTATTATCATGTTTTCCTCAAATTTTGCTTTTTTAAAGAGAACCTGATCATCTCCCTTTGCCACTCCTTACCCAGGAGAAAAATGGAGACCTGATGGATGATGGAAAGATTGTGTTCGCAATTGCAAAATACTCTCACAGCAAGCAAAATATATATATGAATGCTCTCCAGGGAGTGGAGATGGTGTACATACTGTGTATGTGATGACCGAATCAGAAGGCTGGGGTCATAATATCATTCTGTAAAACGATTGGAGACCCTATTTTAAATGGAGTGATGATTGTTTTACCTGACTGCTAAGCAACCACGAGACTGACAGCTTTAAGTCCTCTATGAGGGACTTGGTAATGAGGATTAATGCCTTACCAAAGAACTTGGTTTCCAACCCAGGACTTCCTGGTTATGAGACCACTGCTCTACCCCTGAGCCATCGCGTACTATAAAAATCTAGATGTATCATTAACCCAATACCTACAGGAACTGGTTAGTCCATGTGTCAAGCCTATATGGAAATGAGAAAATTCAGTAGTCAACTGGTTAAAATACCTTTGATCTGTCTGTCCTTTTAACTGAGATATTGTTGGTACGGCTACTACTAGACTTGACTCTGCTGGTACCAACGGCCCCTGGTCTAGTGGATTTCACACCGGTTGTACCGACACTGGCTGGTCGGGCTCCAGCGCCACTTGTGTTGGACCTGGACCCACTGATGTTGGACCTGGCCCCTGTTCCACTGATATTGGATCTGGTCCCACTCATGTTAGCCCTGGCTCCACTCAAGTTAGGCCTGGCTCCAGTCACGCTGACGTTGGGTTCTGATGCTGCAGGCTTGGCTTGACTCATGTATCTGGACTGGACAAATTTCCCTAAGAAGATGCACACACACCAAAAATATTAATTAAAATAAAAAAACTGTTTTCATGTTTGAAATACGTTTGAGAAAACATTGATTGATTCACTGATCTATTCACCTGGGAAATAATGAAGTAAGTTAGGGTACTTATACATGATACCTTGCGTCTCATAATGATCATTCAAAAATAAGGAGCGAGAAGGGGGGGGGGGGGTCCATTTTGCCCATGCACTACACACAGGGTTCAACAAGTTTAAGGCAGGGATATGAAAACTAAAAATCAAAGTAATTTAGCCTCATGCTTGTTGTCAACCTCCAAAGAGCAACAGCTTTCAGTCAAATCCTATGTAAAGAAGTATGTGTTGTTTTACGTCATAGCTAAGGGCATGAGTGCTGTGAGTTGGGTATTGAACCTAGGATATCCCATTCCAAAGCCCATCATCATTCTACCCTCTGAGCCATACCACCTCCTTTCAATCAGCCACACTACCTACTGTATCCTGTTTGTGACAAGTCCTCTACGAGGTCCTCATTTTGTGGTTTGGCTCAATAACTTTTGATTCAGAGACTTAAAAATTATATCAGGCGCACGAGTAGAGAGGGTACAAATGTCTGCACACACGGTGAGTCTATTTTATTGCTTAACATTGTGTCTGCTGCCAGGAATTTTAAAAGTGAAAATGAGCCTTACATTAGCAACACAATATGAGGTTTGAAATCATTGTCATTCGATCAAAATTGGAATTTTTTTAACTTGACTTTTTAGGAAGAAACGAGAAAGGTAAGTTTCAAATCTAAATACAGTCAAACCTGTCTATAGCGACCGCCCAAGGGAAACACAAAAAGTGGTCTTTGTAGACAGGTTCCTCTAGTACATGTTTCAATGAGAAACGTTTTTAAAGGGAAACAAAAAATGTGGTCTTTGAAGACAGGTGGTCACTAAAGCAAGTTTGACTGTACATCTTCACGATCATCCAGAGGGGGACAGAAATCCCACCAGGGTTTTCTCAGCCATTAGACAAGAAATGGGAACAGATCAAGTGCTTTTAGGGTGTGGCTTTCTAAGACTTGGGGACCTTCCCTGATACTCTAAAATCCATATGATCCCTATCCCATATTGGGTAAAGGGGGCGGCATGCAAACGGGCTATGGTGGCCTTGATCCAACTTTCTTTTAAGGCCTGTCCAGTATTGGAATCCTTTAATAAGTAGCTCTGAGTTTTGGTCGAGAATAGAGCTGCATTAATCCAATCCATAGGGTATTTAATACAATGTATTTTCCTTGCTGTTACAGGGCACTTCAACAACATGTATTTGGGCCATAGATCACTTGAAATAAGCAATTAAACCAATACATACAGGATAAGAAAATCCCTATTTCCGAGCAAAAAGGACAAGACTTCTGTAGTTTCTTGAACTGGTTAATTGACATTAATTTCCAAAATCGGTTACCAATTACCAATTAAAATGTAGAATCCTGAAAAAGTAACATCAAAATGCTTGTAAACTTTCAATAATTTTTAAAATTGTAAAAACATATATCTTCTTCAAATGCATAAGGAATACGTCTTTAAAAGGTGAATAAATAAAAGACTATAGTGAAAAGATCTTGCGCCTTGAGCATTTGACTGTCAAGTGGATTTGGCGCCTTATAAATCTAATGTATTATTATTATTATTATGAAGAAGTATTAAGTACATCACTTTAACTCACCTTTGACTTTTTTCTTTTTCTTGGTTGATTCACTGCCTCTATGGTCATCGATGCTCATAGCAGTGCCTGGGCGCTCCGATTCGGATGTGAGGTCATGCATTGCATCATGGGAAACCTGCTGGGATGACGTCTCGTTTGGTTTGAGGGTGCTGGCTGTGGAATCGGTATCCCTATGCCTATGAGCTGTGAAGGAGCAGAAATATGCTGACATTTTAGATGTTTTTTTTTAAGCCTAACCAGATTTGGCCATTATAGACCACTATTATTGATATATTTTCAATTTATTTATTATTATTATTATTTCAAAAAATATATACCGGTATAATTTTTTTTGTTTTTGTTTTTTTGTTGGGGGGGGGGGGGGGGGCGGGGGACTCATTTATATTGGAGGACTGAAACTGAATACTTAAAACATAAACAAACTGGTCACATAATATAGAGATAGATATACACATACATGTACACTTCATATTGGTTCACAAAACATATTATTGAGACAAGAAATAATCACAAACTTCTACAACCACTACAACTTCTTCTGGATCTGACTTTATCTTCATACAAATAAAACAAAGAAAAGAATAAAAACAAATATCTTATTTCAATACTCTGGGGTAATTTTTACCAATTTAACTGTAAGTGCTCTCTTGCAAGAATGCACAAGCAAGAGAGAGAGAGAGAGAGAGAGGTACTATGTACCGGTAAGTGTAGGTAAAGGTGGATATACATGTAGATAGTGTATAGAAGAATACATGTAGACTTATAGCATTAGCATCTAGCCATTTATGACAGGTTTCTATTGCAGAATGATAATGAGGGCATGTAATCACATTAAAAGATCACAACAGAAAATCAGAAAAGGGAAGACATCATAAAAATAGAACAAACAAAAGGGAAGACCTTCATCCAGTTAAGATCGCATCTAATTTGTTGAAGGAAGGTTTTCATTAATACACGACAGTAGAGAGCAGAGACAGACATCGATCATACCTTAATCTTGTTTTTGTAAAATTCATGAGCATCAATTATTAATAGGGGACTCTCCCAGTGGCAATTAAAACTGTGAGTTGGTAACAAAATCGTAAACACACTCTGCGTATACTTCCTTAGATGACTACACTTGGTATAACATAGGCAAATGACAGACTACCAATTTGATTTTAATGAGGTAATGAAGATGTCTTGTTAGAAGAGGGGCGTGGTCCAGGATGACGAAGAAGGGTGCATGTCGATAGGGGAACAAGAGGGTGTGGTCGGGAATAATAAATGCTACAGAAATTCATGTACATTTATGATAAAAGAGGAACTTACTGTACTAGATATTCAAAAGTTTTGCTATTCTTAGTTGATTTATGTAATGATTTATGTAATTCATTTATGATTATGTAATTCTAAAAGTTCCTCTAGAAGTTTTGGGACAACACCCAGTAACATGATAATACAAGTTATGTACCCTTGATGGTGGCACTTACTGTATACTAAACACAACCCAATGACAATACAGGGGGGGGGGGGGGGGAGCTAGAAAGTTTGGTACTGACTGAACTTTATACATGACACAGTGCACTCTAAATACATAGAACTCAGGAGCAAGGAATTTGTGTCTTAATTAGTTGAGACTCTGGCTTACATGATTTTCCTAATCAACGCTGGTTTAAATGACATTTTGAGAAAATCAGTGATTTAAATTGATTTAACAAATAAAGTTGATCTAAAATCAAGATTAAACAAAGCATTCATAACCTCCTCTTGGCTTTAGAATCCTTTCAAAGCTTGCCTTAGAGTGCATATTTTGAGATTTCATTGTTCGCCGTATTCATTGCAATTCGCTTTAAGCATGACTTGCATGCAATCACTAAACCTTGTCCAGTGATCTACCAACTTCTGTGACGTCAATTCTCTTTGTGAGAAATTCTACAACATCATTCTATCAACATCAATTTCTCTCACTCCATGGCAACAAAGGAACCAGTGACATGACAAATCATCTGATTCATCTCCAAATAGATTGTATTTCTTATCACCACGCCGATCAAACAAAAGCTACAAAAAACGTTGCTTAATGTCCTTCGTAAGCTTAATCACTTTTCATCTTCGATTCCTGTATTTTTTGTTCATGTCATGCATGTCCTGTATGTAACTTGCTTGCATGTTCAGCTGGCAAAATGTTGTCACCCCTAAATCCCTTAAATGCGATGTGTTTTCAAAAGAGATTTAAAGTTTTAAACTCACTTATGCAATTTACATTTGTGGTTTTTTGAAGGTAGGCAAGTTCATGTTTGTATGTTGGACTAAGCTAAATGACTGAGTCAGAAAAAAAAGAAAGGGAAACCACATGGTGATCCTTTAAAACCATGGGTACTGGGCTTGTCCAGTTACATCAAATTTGTGTCTAATTTGTGGGAAATTGTTCATTTTACGAAAGGATTATGACACTTGACAACAAGTGAGACAATAATCATTTCATTTACCTGGTATACACCAAAATATACCAGTAGAACAGTTTTAAAATAAATTTTTTAACATTTTTTTAGAAATTCACAAGGATGCACTGTATGTACTTCTTTTATTCTGAAGAAAAAATAAATTAGATGAATAGAGTATGCAGAAGTTTAAATCTTAAGTACAAGAATTCTTAGCAGAATTGGTATACTAAGTACTCTCAACCTATCTCATTTTTCAGTGATTTTTCACCAAATACCGAACTAAAAAGTCATGTGTAGAGGCCATATGGAAATGGGAGGATGATATTTCCTGTGCCCATGCATAGGAAAATTTAGAAATATTCTTTTAAGCTAATTGGCTTTCTTTGCCAAGAAGAAAAAACAATTGCCAAGCAGAAATTATATATAAACATAAATGTTCATTTCTTTGAGATGGCTGTCCACGATCTACTGATGGGGGTGGGGGGGGGGGGCAGTCACTGATGTGGTATCATGGGCACTGGACATAAGAGCTTATATAGGAAAGATAAGAGCTTATATAGGAAAGATGGGGGTGTGAGAGAAGGCCATTGAGTGAGGGGTGGAAAGGAGTATATCGACTTTTTTTTACCCTTTCCCTTTTCATTCTCTCCTTTTTCTCTTTAATATATCCCTTTTGCAGCAAAAATCAAATTCTGTAGAACTTTGCAGGGAATTATGAATATGTCATGTATGTCCTATCTGTGAAATTTAAACGTTAGCAGTGTCCTAGTATTCAAATTATGCAAGGAAACACAGTTTACTTTCTAGACTTCACTGTCAGAAACTATTGAGTGAGTGACTGACTTTTTTTCTTTGGTAATGACATAAAATGAGCTGTAAAGGGTACATGAGCATTTGTCTAATCAATAACCCACTACTTGTAATGGCCAAAATTAAACTGATTGAATCTTTGTGCAGCACATAACGACAACCATTCGGTAAAATGGTCTGAAAATCAGACTATTACTTAGGTAATTGCAATCACCTATGTCGATTTCGACAACTAATGGTAATTACTTTCCCACAAAAAGCCATTTTCAAACTCTTTTGTTTTGAGGGAAGTTCTAAATAAGTATTGTCTTTCAAATGCCGTTGAAATTTAACCTTTTAATTTTTTGACCTGCAAATGGGACATAGTACCTCCAACAAAATATCATTTAAACTATTTTCCTGGGTGGGGGAGGGGGGGGGGGGTGGGTTACAGAGAGCAAGTGCCCACCTGTATGCCCCTATAGTTTTATGTCAATCCCCTCAAAACATAGGCATGCCTCAACCAACTCCAGGTCACCTCATCTCAATCAGATGACGTATCATGACAAATCCACAATTTACCCATCGCACGTGAACTTGAAAAAATGATAATTGAATTTGGCAAAATCGACATTTTGACCTGGCCAAATGTATTTTTTCCGTTGTACCTCAGTGACTCACAAAAGAATTCATCTTGAATGAAACATAGACTTGCCAAATGTTTATTTTATCAGCTTATGGAATAATGTCATATTCGGATGATGTCACCATGATGTGTAATAGAAAACACAGAGTGAATCATTGGAGAAGATTAATGGACGCTCAACGGAACTGAAAAGTAAACAGCCGCCTCACTGTTTTATAATGTCATGAAATTCTTTCAATGAAGTTTGAAAGAACAAATATCAAATGAGTCACATGAGAGATTTAAAATATTGAATAGCTCAGGGGCACAATGCTATAAGAAATGAAATAAATACATGCATTGTTCAAATGATGGGCCGGTTGCCTGGGAAAACTCAATATTCCAAAATGTGTTCTTCAATCAGTTAGTTGTTTCAAGGAAGCATTGTTTCCAGGGTCTTTTCACAAGATTCAATAACTCTTTATTATATACAGATTGAAGCACTACACTACAACATATTTAAGAGTATTGTGTTGAATTTACATTGTACTTGTGACAACAGTCGACTTTGGTAATCTTAATATCAAGTAAAGTTTCCGGTAACAACTAAATTATTCATACCCCTTGTAAATTTGAAGTTTTTTTGTGCTCTTGCATAACTCAAGAACGACAGGTGGACTGGTTGAATCAAATTTTTGTTGAATACTTTAGATCACGGGTGGCCAACCTTTTAAAGCTCGCGGGCCACAGCTAACGATTGGCATAACTTGGCGGGCCATATAGGGTAGTCTCCCCCCCCCCCCCAAAAAAAAAAAAAAAAAAAACACCCATGTAATACGTGTACACACCTGCAATTTTGCAAAAACAAACAAGCAAACAACAAAATCAGTGAAGAAAACATCTCATTGAACGCGGTGCATGCAAAGGGAAGGGGACTATCCAGTTTACGATTAAGATTCATGAGAAAATTCAACGGCGGGAGAAAGGGCTGTAAGTTTCAAGACAAGTATGGCATTTCAAACATATTTCTCGATTCACAACATTAATGTGTATATGTACAAACTGAAATTAACACGGAGAGTGATGTTAATGCCCGGGGGGGGGGGGGAGGGGGATACTCAGAGTTGGTTTGGACGGGGGTGTGCCGCTCAAGCCTTGAAACCTACCCATTATTAGGGGGCATTTTCTCGACCCATTTTCCAAAATGTTCGGGTGTTTTTCGGATGTTTTTCGAGTGTTTGCAAGGCAAACGCCCGAAAATTTTGAAAATTTTGTAGAAACGGACCCATTTTTAATGGTTTTTTTGTTAGGAATGGGACCCATGTTTAGGGATTTTTTTGTGATAAAGTCACCCATTAGAGTGGCACACCCCCGTATGTGAGTACCCCACCCCGGGTGTTAATGTCAATGATCAATTTGAGGAATTTTGTATCAACAACGTTTCAATTCACGTTTTAACGATTCAATATATGTTTTACCCTATTTCATCGCTGCTATGCGGGCCGCATTTCATTTATGAGATATTTTTATTTTCACTTCTTCAATGCTCCGCGGGCCGCACCAGAATAGCTCGCGGGCCGCATGCGGCCCGCGGGCCGCGGGTTGGCCACCCGTGCTTTAGATGTACATGCACATGTGAGCTCTACTACGTCACATTCTCAAGAAACGTTGATAAGAAAAAGTCAATTTTTCACATACTTAGAATAATTACAAAACTTGGCAAGGGTATAAAGAATTTAGCTGTTGGCTGTATATAGCAAAAGGGTATTTATAACAATGATAATAGATCATTATATGTATAGCCTTTCATCCTGCCAATATAAGTACAGTTATTATCTTTTGAGATGAGTTATACTCATATTACACTCCTTTCAATTTAACGATTTCTCCATTCAAAAAATTGAACTGATTTCATCAAGATATGATAATTGATACGGTAAGTACTATAAAATTGAAGAATTGAAGCTAATTTCCTTATTAAGCCATTCCCCTTTTCTCTCTTTCTTTATCTCTCTTATATTAAGTCATCCAGATTATATTGTATTTATTTTGCCATACAAATCTTTCCATGTATAATTGGTTATATTCCTTTAGTGCACGGATGGCCAACCTTTTTAAGTTCGCGGGCCACAGCTTACGATTGGCATAACTTGGCGGGCCATAGGTAGTCTTCTTCCCCCCCCCCCCCCCCCTGAGAAAAAAAAAAAAAAACACTCATGCAATACTTGTACACATCTGCAATTTTGCAAAAAAACGGCGAGAGAAAAGGGCTGCAAGTTTCAAGACAAGTATGGCATTTCAAACATATTTCTCGATTCACAACATTAATTTGTATATGTACTAAATGAAATTAACACGGCGAGTGATGTTAATGCCCGGGGGGATACTCAGGTTTGGCTTGGACGGGGGTGTGCCGCTCAAGCCTCGAAACCCCTACCCATTATTAGGGGACATTTTTCTCTAAAAAGGGCAAACGCCCGAAAATTTTGAAGAAACGGACCCATTTTTAATGGTATTTTTGTTAGAAGTGGGACCCATGTTTAGGGATTTTTTGTGACAAAGTAGCCCATTAGACCGGTACACCCTATGTGAATACCCCCCGGGTGTTAATGTCGTTAATGTAATGTAATGAGAGGAAATTCTTGGAGTTTTGTATCAACCACGTAACGATTCAATATGTTGTGAATGATGGGAACAAATTATGGAAATAGAGATAGCTGTTTGTAAATGTTTTACCCTATTTCATCGCTGCTATGCGGGCCACATTTCATTTATGAGCTATTTTTATTATCACTTCTTTAATGCTCCGCGGGCCGCACCAGAAAAGCTCGCGGGCCGCATGCGGCCCGCAGGCCGCGGGTTGGCCACCCGTGCTTTAGTGGGTTATTCCCCCTAGATCTATTCTTGTCATAAAGTGATTAATGCACTAATAATCACATCTCGGATTTATAACAAATCTTCTGAATTATTACGCCATGGAAATCAATAAATCATCCTACCTTCAAATTGATTATTTGTTTTATGGTTAGATTAATCAAGCTCCATATTAAGGAAATTTATGATTTCAAGAACCTTTAAAAATATATGTAAATAAGACGATAAATCTTTGAGATACCAACCACGCCTCTCCTAACCTATATTGGAGAGATCTTGCTATTTACATAAGCAATCAAAATTAAAATGAGAATGACATTATACAGTCAAACCTGCTTTAGTGACCACCTGTCTACAACAAGCACATTTTTTGTTTTCCTTGAAAATGGTTTCTCATTGAAACATGTACTAAAGGAAACTGTCTACAAAGACCACTTTTTGTGTTTCCCTTGGGCGGTCGCTGTAGACAGGTTTGACTGTATAATAGATATTTTCAATGACATAAAGGAAGTGTAGAAGAAAGCGGTTTAAACCGGAACTAATTCACTTCAATGATGACATGAAAGGATGATAAAGGAACATCATGGCAAGGTCATTGAAAGGTTAAGAAATTAGGCTGACTGGCATAACTGTAATATTGACCACTGGGAGTTATTATCAAAGATGGATGTCTAGAACCTTTAAGAATAAATCCAACAAAATAAAAACAGGAATATTGAACATCTCCAGCCAATAAAGCCCTACTCTTTTTTATAACCAATCAGAGCTGAGATCACAATAAAATGTTCATATTAATTTACTGATTAAAATTTGTATTACTTACCGGTATCTGTTTTTAATATTAGATACACACAGCAAGGTGAGGGTCAAGAAAGTAGGTCAACTTTTTATAACTGCAATATGTCCACTGAACTAAGGCTGGCAGGGGAATGTGGAGAGTCCTGAACCTTTCAGAATTTATAAACAAATATCTCGAATATTAGATGCCCCAACTCATTAGGAAAGCCCTGCACTATTAATAAGCAATTAGAGCTGTGATCAGGATCAGAAATTTTTGTATTTGTATTTGTGAGTAAAACTGAAGAAAAATGTAATGATTTATATTATCAAAAGTCAGCACTGCTGCGTAAAGAATGTGCACTGAATCAGCACAATCACAGAACAAAAGCTTTGAATTAAAATGGACTGCTCTATATCAAAGAGGTTTCAATATATATATATATATAATAAGTGGCATATGAAGGCCTATACTTCTATCTACTTCAAGATCAAGTCTACAGGGGAGGGAGGGGATTAGCACTGCTAAATCCCTTTTCTTTTACTCTCTCACAACTCTGACAAGGAGGCTAGGCTTCGACAGTGTCAGACCCCTTCAGTCCGAGGGTGTCAGTGAGGCAGGCGCGGGAGAGTCTTTCCGCTTCTCGGCGATACACGAGCGCTGTCACAACATATCGGGTGACGAGAGTAGCTAGTTAGGCTTTGCCTGCCACGGAGTACATTCAGCACGAGGGGACTAGCTAGCTCGCACCTCGCACGCGACAAGGATTTAACGACTTGCCAGGAGTCTGAATCTCCAACAACGAGGGCAGTGATCCTCGCACATCACAAGGGCTCTAATCGATACCTTCCTCCGTGGGGTTCCCTTCCATCCCTCCTGCACCCCTTTTAATCCAATTAAGGGCCTCGAAGAGCTCAAGCTTTATTCTTTTGCGTCCGTCGTAGTGGTGGAGAACAGAGAGAAGGTAAAGTGAAAGTTGTTAAGCCATCGGATAAAGTTCGAGGTACTCTCAGCTGAAGTAAACTCATGCTGTTTTATATATTTAAAGTGCTAGGGGAAAAGTCTTAAAGCCCCTCTTTTCATGTAGGATATACCCTTCATTGACATATATTCCAGTGACCTCTAATATCTACTTGTAACACTTTGGATCATCCATCTGCATCTGGTCTATGCTTCTGTCTAGCTCTGACACCATTGTTTCTCTGGATGCTTGGGAATATTAAACCTCATTTTCATTTCGCGTGAGCAGTGGATTCTCTATTTTCGAACCATTGTTTAAGGAATACCTGCCACCTTTTCCTAACCAAGTAAGTAAAAGTTTTGCATTTTTGTACTTTGTTTCTCAGTGTATTCTTCAAAATAACTGCAGTGCTTGATTGAATCAAGTACAGGTACATACATGTATGCATGCATGATCATAAGCTGTTTTGGAGTTACTATCTGAGCATGAGCAGAACAGGTTATTTGTACAAAACTTTAAATCCCATCAAGACAACGGTGGGCTACGTGTTCATGAAAGTTATGTCATCATTATTCATTTATGCACCAGCGGTACAATTGTCAATTGTATTAAGAACAAAAGGGTAGAAAGATCATGTTTAAAAAAACATCCAATCATTAAATCACATCAAACAAATTTTCATTGTTATCCCAAACATCCTCTGGACAAAAAGAAATCTGTTTTGGTGCTTTTACCTTGTGGTCATAATGAATAACATAATACAGTATAAGAGAGTATATTGAATTAGGATATGTGTATATTCAGGTATAAACAAAATTTATATGAAATCCCTTCTCTTTCTCTTCTACAAAAACATGACTAGTACTATATTTCTCTCCCCCCCCCCCCCCCCCTCTCTCTCTCTCTCTCTCTCTCTCTCTCTCTATAAGAAAAAAAAAGCTCCACATGTACAGAGATTCATTGTAAGAATATAGTTGAAACAAAACCAAAACAACGGGATCCTATTGTATTTATGTATATCTCAAATAACGGTTAATGATATTTAGAGGTCATTCAGAGTATTAGGGGGGTTATTTGCTCCTAGATCCATTTTTGTAAAAAATCGATTAATGCCCTGAAAATTTCATCCGCAGTCATTCCAATTTGTTTAACATGGTTATTAATGTTATCAAAGTTATGTAGTAACGCCTGGCTGGAATGCTCCCCAGGGAGTGGAGATGGAGATTGTGCACAATGTGTGCGGGCAAGCACTGAATCCAATGACCGGGGTAATAGTGTATTTGTAAAGCGTTTAGAGACATTGTATTAAGCGCTATATAAAAGCTAAATATTATTATTATTATATTGTGCTGTATATAGAACATACTCTAAACTCTGCTGAAATAGTCCTTTTTCAGCTAGGTGAATATGCATGGATATTATTTTCTCCTCTTTAATAATTAGGACAATATGATGTGGTGCATTATATCCCTAAGTGAGTTGCATCCATGCCACAAAGTATATTCTCCCCTGATGATATAGAAGCATTGCTCATTGTGGTTATGACATTAAAGATACCCTCTAGGGGACTATTCTTTAAAACAGAAAACACAACTAGAAATTACTGTAAACTAGAAATTTCTCCCTCAAATTCTGGATTTCAGGCATTACTCCAAGCTTTTATTCAAACCTTGTGCAATAATGTACAGACTACTATTACATACCCAGTGTGTCTACCCACCGCAGGGAAGCAAAGGGAAACTTTTCTAATTTCCTGTTTATGAGCTTCCCTCCTTAAGTGGCAATTCATTACCAAGCGACCTGACCCCCCTATACACGTGCATGGAACGGTCTAGCCTTGTGTGCCAAGCCACAGGAATCTACACGTGGGTGTATTCATTATTGAGGAGAAAAAGGGGTGAACTTGGAGAGAGTAGGTGGCTGGGATTTGATCTTGTCCAGGATCAGCGATACAGAGGCCCAGCTTTCCACTCACATTTCCTTTTCAAGACTTCTAGATTATAACTTTTTGTTTGTTTTGAGAATGGCAAGGTTTCAAAGTAATCAGGCCTGGAAGTAATACAGGTCATTGCAGGGCGGCGGGGGGGGGGATCCATCTTTGTTTCATACATGTACTGTGTAATATTCTCAGCTGGAAGCCAAAATAACATGAACCCATATTCTTGGATACAGAGTTAACACCCTTCTTCTGGTCAGGCGATTGCACTCCGTACAGTTAATTCGCCTAAGTCAAATCTTTTGGGACTGCAAAAAATAGTGTAACTTAACTGGTATGCAAAACTTGACTTAAGAAGTGCAAATCGCACACGTTTTGTACAGTTGTTTTTTCAATGATTAGACTTACAAACAATTAGAATTGTGCAATTTTGGGTTAATTGTAGATTCAGTATGAGATGTTTATATCGGCCAAGCACAATGTATTTATTGTACAGCTCAAGGTACATCATCCAAAATATTGGTTACATTCTGTCATGATTGCTGCTGTGCTGGACAAAGCTTGTGCAAACTAATAATAAGTTAATAATCCAGGCCCCCCATAGCCTTCTTCACACAAGATGTGGTAAGCTATCTGTGAAACGCATGCTGTGGTAATTTTAGTAATGTAGCAATAGCAAATAACATGTCTCTCACAAGCGATAATGTACAGTTAACATACATTCTTTATACCCTTACCAAGTTTTATGATTTTTTAGTTATGTGAAAAATTGATTTGTCCTGATTTATATTTCATGAGAATGTGACATAATAGAGCTTCAACTAAAGCCCTAATTCAACCAGTAAAGCTTTCATTCTTGAGTTACAAAAAACAAAAAAAACATCAAATTTACAAGGGGTATGAATAATTTAGTTGTTAAAACTGTATATGTACAAGGGTGCAGGAATTGAGGTCTTCTCTGCAAATGCACAGCTTCTCTTTTAATACACCCCATCTCCATCTAACATTCAAAATAGCAATTAATTTGTCATGGCTTTCTTTTAACATTTATCCTGCCATATATGTGAATGAGGCCTCATAAAACAGTCCAAGAAATGTGAAAAACTGTGCTTTTGTGCATCCGGCTTCATCCAGACAGTTCTCTCCATTGCTAAAGGGATTAAAGTGGAATCTAATGAAACCTTGGATTTCTTCGGAACTGCTATAACAGCTTTACCATTCCTCCTTGGACTAAAGTCCTTAGTCGGTATTAACTCACCCCCAAAACCAACGAGGGCCCCCCTATTTAGGGATGGTTGCTCCATTGCCATGGTAACAGCTCGAAAATGACTAATTCCATGAATGGTTTTTTAATCCTTTCCACAGTGTGCATGCTTTATGTGCGTGTCACACGTCAACACATATGCATCCACCCTCCCAGGCAAATTGTAACAAATCATTTTAAGCAATTGCATAATCGTGTATCATTGTCTGGCCTTCAGCCATGCACATGTACATCCAGCAATCCCCCAATTAATCACAATTATCACCTGTCTACCGGTACCTCATTATATGACACCAAAATATTTATCTTTTATCTCTCAAACAAGTTACTCCAGGAAAAATTAGTGTCTTGACTAATCAAATCATCACTGATAGGACTTGAGTTAAAAAACTCTGGATACTTTAATATACATGTACATGGATGTTATAAATTGATGGAACTGTGTTTTATAGCGCAGTCAGAGGATGAATCATAAAATGTTATAGTTAACCAGTCATATTCCCGATTCCTACATGATAATTTCCTGACAGGAATGGTTTAATTGACAGTGTGGTCAAAATGCTAACCTGTCCTTTAATAATTTCTGGAAATAAATAGAAACAAGATATGTAATTTCGATATTTAACACTTATATACATGTAGATTGTAGTTAAATGTCAAAGAAAAACTAATGTGACTAAAAACCTTGTAAACAGAATTGTATCTTGAGACAGCACATTCACTCCCAGAGCAAAGTCGGTAATTAATGCACGGTTTATCACATCCCCATCAGTGACATCACTGTTTTATTGATCGAGGGGAGTTGTATTTTTACATGCAAAAAAACATATTTTGGGGCTATTTTCTCTATATTCTTTTTGGTTTTTCCTATAAAACTAGACTTTTTTTTTCTCTACCGGTATTTGTTTATGGGGGAAAATGACAAATAGATTCCCCCCCCCCCAAAAAAAAAAAAAAAAAAAAAAAAAAAATTGGCTCAAGAATCGGAACAAAAGATGACGGAAGATAATTATTCAAAGTTGTAAATAGTATTTTTTTAAAGATATGTTTTTTTGTGCTGTATTTTTTCACTATTTTTCAAAAAGTTTTGGAATTAAGACTTACCAGTATTTATTTTGACTAGGGTAAATATATCCTATTCTTAATCTTCTTTGGATTTAGTTCTAAAATTTGTGTGCAGAATTCTGGGTGTTTAATCTTTCAATGGAAATATATAAATATCAGTTTTAAAATAATTAATGAATTTCTTCTCATGATACTCATAACCATCCTTTTCTTCAAACACTTATTTACATGTTGTTCAAGCCACAGACACTACATTAATGACATCCGTGCAGCTCGGCTCAGCACAGAATCCGCAGATTAATCAGATTGTTCGACGAATCATTCTTCCCCACAATTTCTTGGCAACCGCATGTACAGTACACCAAGATGTTTTAAAACTTCTACACACATGATCCAAAAAGACTCTCCAAAAAATACAAATTCTGAACACTTTTTAGCAGATTTATGTATCAATATATAATTTTTTGTTTTTTTTGTTTGGGGGGGGGGGGGGGGGGATGAATGTCTAATTTAAGAAGAATACTTTTCTTGTACCCTTCACATATTTCAAGCAATATACACCAGCTCGACTGAGTGCAGAATCTGATAATCAATTTCAATGTGGACACCACAAATTAAAATTAATCAAATTGCTCTTCTTACACCAAGATGTTCCTAAGCTTCCCAAAACATGACCCAAATAGACTCTCCAGATAAATCTATTTCTGACAACTTTCAGCAGAATATGTAGAGTTCAAAACTTTGCGGACAGTGTTCCGGGTGTTCTAATCTTCCTACTGATACATAACTGTCATTCTAAATGGGAATTGATGAATTATAAAACAAGTTTTTTTTCTTTACTTTTTCATGCATTTGTTGAGCCACAGACACTACATCATTGAAGCTCAACTGAGTGCAGAATCTGACAATCAATCAGATTGCAATCCAAAACATTCTACTCCAAAATTTCTTGGCAACTGCATCCACCAAGATGTTTCTAAGCCTCCGCAAACATGACCCAAAAAGACTCTTCTGACAGCCCAAGAAGGCCAAGATCTAGGAATATCTCAAATCGGAAACATCCATTATCTCTTTTAAGGCTCGGCCCACTCACTCTCTGAGTGCTTGTCCCCGAATTTTGTCATTTTTGGCAAGCGTATGTCGATCACGAGCGATTAAAAATAGTAACAAGGGGGTCATCCCAGATTCAGCAAGATGGCTTGCTTCTTAAAGAGATGACAGTGTGAGGAATTAAAACAGGTTTACATCTAAAGCATGTGAGCCGTCTTGGCAAGTCCTAATAAGCAATTTGTCAGGTTCGTTTAAGTTTACCATAGTTGATGAATTATAGCAAAATACTCATGACATCATTTTATATAGGAATTTGTTCTTTTCCACATGAACAAGGTAAACATTAATATAGAATTCTGACAAGAATCTGGATAACATTTTTTTGTGTGCTTGTATTTTAATGTTTTTGTGATCTTTGTGATTGTTGTCAATTATTAAAAGATGGATACCGGTATGTGGATTTCAAGTATTTTGGAATTTCTTTTTGTATTTGGAAGCTTTTTAGAATTTGTAACAGAAGCGTAAACTAGATCACACTGCATTGTAACTATTGCCATTATTGTTTTGTGTGGTGAAAAAGAAATACAAAGAAAAAGGGGCCCTTAAAATAAACACTCTAGAATATTATTACCATGGTGAACGGATTGCCCGCATTGTGAGCTTGCCCGCATTTTTTTTTTAGTTGACAAGAAAATAAGCTATTCATTCATAGACAAAGGCCTATGTTTTCAACTATGACAAAATGGCAAAGAAACTTGGCAAAGATGTGGTCCGTTCAGACAATGGCTCCCTTGAATGTTTCTCAAAATGGACATGATCAAGGCCAGAGGATGTCTACTTCAACCATTGATCACTGAATGACATTTCACTGCAAGCGAGCTAGTGAGTTCCCATTGACAAATCAGTATGCTTATGTTCATTGTGCTATGGGGACAGTCCCTTATGTCATTTGTAAATACCATGATTCAGATAGAATACATTTCAATATGAATTTAACTATGACCCCGTTTACAGTAAGCAAAAGGCCGGGTCAGGCCGCGGCCCGGCCTAGCACTGTAAACGCAAAAAAAGGCCAAATGCGAGGCCAAATGCGAGGCCAAACTGTCAGCGCATTTGGCCCTGCTCTGGAGGTAGTCTCGGCCGCGGCCTGGCCTGGCCTTTTCTCAATGTAAATGCACGCAGGGCCAAATGCACGGCAAACTGTATCCCGGAAGTGAAAGTTGGCAGTGTATAGGAAATTGGGGAAAAGATTCACTGCAAATCGCGTGCGACCGGATCTGCACTGTGACCCCCGGCGCGCCCCCTAAATAATGGTTTGTTTACATGCAGAGCGCCACTCTGACAAAATATTGAAAGGTTACAATTTAGGCCGTTTCCAAGCCTGCCACTGTAAACGCACAAAATTGCGGGGCCGAGTATAGGCCTGGCTCCGCCCTGGCCCTTTTCTCACTGTAAACGGGGTCTTTGACACCCCCCAAACAGCTTTATCTCTCGCTCTCCTATTTTTTGAAGGTTTTTCCTGTGTTGGCCTCTGCCCCCCCCCCTTCTTTATTTTTCTCTTTCTCTTTCTCTCTCTCTCTCTCTCTTTCCTTACTCTCAATTTTTTGCACTTATTGACGCACATATAAATTATATGCCACAATGTCTGGCATAAAAGAAGTACTCATTCTAGCCATCTTATTATTTTACATATATCCTATAATTATGTATCACAGTGTTTTGGATTTGTGATTTATTTTCTGTTAGCATCCAAATCTTTATGTATCTGCTGATATTGTATCCATTTGGAAACTTATTTTCTTCTCTTTGTGCACTTTAACAAAATTTAGGTCTGATATTCATCTTACATTTCTTTCTTCAAATCCACCCTTACAAAAATCTAAGGTACTGTTTACATGTAAGTCCTAAGTACAAGCAGGAGTATTATGAAAATGATACATACCGGTATGTTTAATGTTAACATTAAATTAACTAAATCCATAATTTCACTCTAAAATTTGCAATAATTTTCAAACTTGAAAATGAACTTACACATTTCTGCAATTGAGTGCTTCGGATTAAATCTTCATAGTGATTTCAATATAGAACTGTGTGTTAGCATATTAGCTGGATTTAATGTCAAAAATAATAATTACCAGCCAGTTATTTTTATACTCCAGTACATTCTTTTGATTAGCTAATCTGTAAGTTTATTAATTTTTTAATTAATTTCCTTCCTTCAAGCTTGCATGTACATCCAATATGTCCATACTGATGCTCAAACGTGTGCACATACATGTAACTAGTAGTGAGGTCCACGGTCACCAAAATCTTTTGACCTCAAGGACGACATGAATATAAATAGATGGGACAAGAGGAAACAGATAGTATCAGGAGTCATGGGGGAATTCATTACAGTGATGAAAAATTCCCGACCAGACTCCGAGAATTGCTTGTGATGTCATGCCTATTTTGCAAGATTTTCCCAAAAGATTGTTGGATGACGTAAATCCTCGGACCTATAACAAGTTTTCTCAAGGATGTTCATTGAAATTGGCTGTGTTCTGGTCATGAATTTGGTTTATGAAAGAATTATCTAGAAGTTTTGGTAAAGGGAGACTATGTAGCAAGTAAGGTAGAATTGTTTTTGTACTATGAAGTTTTTTAATACCGAAATGATAAAATATTGACTAAAATTTTGATGAAAATTAATCAAAATGCAAGTAAAATACAGGAAATATATGTGGGTAAAGGGTAAAAATGAGAATTGCAAAAGTTTGATGTGATGAAAGTTTCTGGGTTTACCATATTTTTTATATCTATATACGATAGTTATATGTATGTATGTAAAAGGTAAAAGCACCAAGAAGCAGGTTATACCAGAAAGCTGCATGTTAGAACACATCTGCAGTCAATTAGATTGGATAATATCCAGAGTCTGAAAATAGCTTGTTATTTGGCAAACTCGAGCTGATGAAGACAGGCTAAAGTATACTAAGGCACAAGACCTGGGATAGCTTTTTGAAATGATGGATATAGCTAGGCTTATGAAAAAGCTGTAAAGGGTAGAAGTATCAAAAAGTAGGTCAAGGGGAGGGGGGGGGGGGAGATGGGTGTGTGATGTCATGCCTGGAGTCAATCAGATTCTTAAACATGATTAAACATGTTGCGTGATATGTGAATCCATAGACCTACCACAAAGTGTCATGAACTACTACATACAACATTAGATCTAGGTGGTCTTCTGAAGTGAGTGATGAATATGAACTCTCGATTGATAACATTTGCCAAATGGACCCTTAATAGCAGCACTAATAATAACAGAATTACTAAGGGATGCTCATGGCACCCAACAACATACACATGTAAATAACAAAAACAACATACACATGTAAATAACAAAAACAAAAACAGTGTTGATGATTCAAAAGATGAAGTATACTATAATATTGCATGGAGGACAGTGTGAAAAGTGTGAAACAAAAATAGTACGGTAAAACCTAGCTGTCTACAATAACCACCCAAGGGAGACAAGAAAAATGGTCTTTATAGACAGGTGGTCTTTATTTAGAGGTTCCATTAGTACATATTTCAATGAGAAACCATTTTCAGTCAAGGGAAACAAAAAATGTGGTCTTTTTAGGTGGTCACTATTAAAAGCAGTTTTGACTGTAGTAGAAGTATATAAAGCATATATCATAGAAGCAGTTTTAGTAGTAGAAGAAGTAATGGTAGCAAAATAGAAGCAGCAGCAGCAGCATTGACAACAGTAGTATCCCGATCGTTGTGTATCATGTTATAGATCGATTGGTTGGTTTTTAACTCTTTATCTAATTTGAAAATCATTAAAGAATCTTTAAATGATCCATGATGTATCTTTCAATCAGTGTGTAAACAAAGATTTAAATTTTCAATAGGGCCTTGGTTCCAAGCTTGGAGTTTTAAAAACAAATTTATAACAACAAATATGACCTTGCGTTTGCTTGTTCACGAACAGAGACATTCCATCCTTCAATTCTAGAAGATTTATCTAGATGTCCAAACTGGCAGTTTCGCTACATGTAGTCTTGGGAATAGTTAGCAGATCGAGGCATACATATGGAATTCCGAGAAAACATATGAGCTTTTCAGATAATACATGATTGTATTGTATTTCATGATGACTGAGCCTGAATTACATCACAGCGCTCCTATATTTAGCCTCGCCAAGTTTCCAACCGGAAGTCCCTGGCAGGCAGGCAACGGGTAGGGGGCTACCGGGAAAACTGAGGGGTAAGGCAACTTATTACAAAAACCAAAATAAACTTACAAGCCATGGACGATTCCCGCGAGATGACGGGTGATTCGGGGCTCTGCATCCCTGGGAGTCCACTCTGCGTGTGCTGGTCGAGCTCGATGGAAGCCCCTTCTCCGGAATCTGCGTCAGCGAGGATCGTTACCGAGGGAACGGAGTCGATATGTACCCTGGCCGCTTCCTCTGTGTATCCCGCATTTCTGTGGGGTAAGGAAATATTGGACTTGGCAGGGCAGGATGTTTTGCATTTCATAATGTACACACAAGATCACACACACAAATATGTAACCCACACACATGCCTACACTGAACAACAAAGAATTCCTACAATGCTGAATACTTCAACAAAGATATACAGTTGCACATAGTTCTCCACATACTCTGGACTAACCAGCTTGCTTTACAAAGCCTAGCAATAGTTGTTCATATTTATTTACATCTAAAGCGGTATCTTTGCTTGAATTCTTGGAACTGTGTGCATATCTTTGGAGTGGAAACCAAGCCATCTCCAACAAGCCTGAAAACTGCTAAGTCATTTGACGCAAACGAGTTTTGAAAGCTTGACTTTCCATATTTGCTGTACCCCGAGACTGGACAACCTCTCATTTCATTTCAATTTGTCACTCGACGAGGACGATACCCTAACAGCGAATGAAGAGGATTGCAGTTCTCAGTTGGATGGCCGATTCATTGTCTGATTGATTCGCTTTTTTATTATTTCACCACAGTGCTAAGAAAACATTTGTAAGCAAGAAACTTAGGAACCCACAACTTCAGGACATTCATTCAAGGGCTAGTCGCTATTTGAGGATCAATGTCTTCCTAAAAGGCAATATAGGCACTGACTTGTTCTCGCGCATGCAATACCCCATTTTGCAAACCATTGCTCTACACATCTTGTTAGTCTTAAAGAACACTTAGCATTCACGGAGCGCTTTGGAGTGCATTGAATGCCGTCTACGTCAATGGTTCTGCAGGTGATGAAGGCAACAGGAAACACTTGGATTACATTGAAGGGTATGTACATTCCTGGGGGCACACAATTAGGTCAGGCTTCAGAAACAACCTGTCACGTTTATGGTCAGGTCAATGAAGAATAGCATTAAAGGCATCGCTAAATCTGAGATGCACGGCCCTACGTGCTATCAGTGTCTGTGATATGGTGTAATATTGAAGCCCTAAAAAAAAATCGCGCTTCAAAATGATCAAGAAGTGCCTCAAAAAAGTAAAAACCTTTGAGTGACCGGTTTTACCATACCCGTTTCCCCCAATAGACTGTAGTGTTATGAAAACCGTTAGGCAAACGCAAAATTTGGTTTTAATTTGCAATTATGAATATCTTGATAATCAGATAGGCGATCGGCTTGTAGAAGTCATGTGGTTCCTGACTGACCTAAAGGTTTATAATTATCATTGCAGCATGAGCTAAATTCAGGCTTTTGTTTCAGAATCTGAGAGAAAGTTACTGGATCCCTTTGAAAAAATCTATATGTTTCTTACTTTTCACCATTTAGGTTGATCATCTATGAGAATCATTTGACATCTTTAATTGTAGATTAAAGTGGATGAGTTTGAAGGGTTATTCCTAGGCACAGTTAGGTCAGGTCTCAGAAACAACCTGACATATATCTAAAGCTTATTCCTTAAATGGTGAAGCTAGACAGATCAGATGAGTATTATTCTTATCTAAAATCATGTCTCTTGATTTTCATTTCTGTGTAGATGATCATGTTGATGAATAAGAAATATCATTTAAATTCTTTTGATTGAAGATCAAACCAAAGGGTAACCTCAACCTGGTCATTTTTCACAAACTATATTTCTTGGTTATTTACTTCTATATTCTTATTGAAGAAAAACAAAAAATCAAAAATTTACAAAAATATGTATCCGTAGTTGAAAATAGTTTTAAAAAACATATCTTATGTGTTGTTTGTTCTCTATGTTTTTTATTTTATTTTACTAGGGTATGAACATTCCAAGCCACAATTAGATCAGGTTTCAGAAACAAAAGGAAAATGAACAGGGTGTGTGTAGATTCGTCTATCTTAAAATGCTTTTAAAAACACATACTGTAAATTGCTAGTAATGCAATTATTAGTCACTTCTCTCGTTTGCACATACGGAACTTGTGCAAATAATACATGTAATGTACACATGAGTTTGACTACTAACTATAGATAGATTTCTTATTTTCTTTACAATTTTTCTTATTTTTTTGGCCATTTCACATTTAATAATTCTAGGAGAATCTACTTTCAACTTGAGCTTGCCTTTAAAGCCCCACTGCACTAGTTTGGCCAGGAGGGATTATACCTCCCTGTATGGTCATTGACAGGTGGTTATCTCATTAAATAAGCTCTCAATTAACATATTAAAGGAAAAGGGGATCATGGGGACCAATGGTCACTGATTAAGCTACAGTCCCATATACGTCCCGGACCGTCCCGGACCATCCCGGACCCCATCCGGGGTGATCCGGGATTCGGTCCGTGTTGACACCGTGTTGGCACCGGGGTGGTCCTGGATGGTCCTGGATGGTCCTGGATGGTCCTGGATGGTCCTGGGCGGTCCGGGAGTCGACCCCGGATGTTTTTGACGGTCAAAAACTGCCCGGGTGGTCTGGGACGGTCCGGGACAATAGTTTGATCCGGGGTGATCCGTGTAGCCACCGTGCTGGGTCCGGGGTCATCCGTAGTGGCGCCGGGGCGGTCCGTGTTGATCCGTGGCAGTCCGGGAGTGAGTTATTGACCCCGGATCACCCCGGCGCCCCTACGGATGATCCCGGACCCAGCACGGTGGCGACACGGATCACCCTGGACCAGCACGGACCAGCACGGGATGATCCGTGTTGGCACCGGGATGGTCCGGTGTCATCCGTGTTGGCACCGTGTTGGCACCGGGGTGGTCCGGGACGGTCCGTGGCGGCTCCGTGCTGGGTCTGGAATGATCTGTACTGCTGCCGGGGCTATGCCCGGACGGTCCGGGGCGGTCCGTAGTGGTACCGTGTTGGGTCCAGGGAGACGGTCGGCGGTTGCGATTTTTTGAACAAAACATCCCGGACCATCCCGGATCACCCCAGACCATGGTCCGGGATGGTCCGGAGTGGTCCGTGCTCGTCCGTGCTGGTCCGGCTTTATATGGGACTGGGGCTTTAGGCATTGTTTGCTATATAGAGGGCTCTAGTAGCTATAAGTAGTGCAGTGGGGCTTTAAGTTTGAGCCCAGTGATGGGAGTGGGTTATAGCATGATGGAGATCCCATGCAGGAAATTGCCCTTCAGATTCAAGATCAATTTTTGTTTGATGACTTCAAGGTGACACATGACTAAGTTCATTTGAAACTGGAGCAAAATCAGCCCTGTTCCCACAACCTTGAATAGTATGTCGACCAAGTTGTAATGTAAGCAGGACTGAACACTAACAGGGGCCAGTGGGAAAATTACCCCCCCCCCCCTCCCCTCCCAACAGATCCTGTTCCTACAATTACAAATAGATTAAATCCTGTACTGCTTAAAGCCCTACTACACTACTTATAGCTACTTGCGCCCTCTATATAGCAAACAATGCCTAATCGGTGACCATTAGTCCCCTATATGGTCCCCTTTTTCTTATGTTTAATAATTGAGAGCTGATTGGATGAGATAACCACCTGTCAGTGACCATGCAGGGAGGTCTAATCCCTCCTGGCCAAACTAGTGCAGAGGGGCTTAAAGGAGACAGGAAAGTTGGTCTTTATAGGCAGGTGGTCTTTATGCAAAGTTCTGTTTACATGTATGTTCAAATGAGATTTTTACAGGGAAACAAAACAAAAATTAATTAACATAACATTCAGAAAGACCACAAAGTTGTTATATTATTAATCAAGTATGGATCCATTTTTAGCCCTTTTCCTCCTGGGGTTATCAGCCTATTGCCTACATGAACCTGGTGATCCCTGTTATTAAGCCTTTGGGATTTTGACAATGCAGAAGTCAACGGGTTAAAATAATATTTAAGGTTAATGCGCTATAGACAAAGGTTAAGATTTTGACATCTGCATGATCTAGAGTGATTTATGGAGGTCCATCCATACAGCAGGATCTTCTTCATTGGTTTTTTAAAATTATTATTAAACCCCCCAAACTTATTATGCTGGTCTTACAGCCGGAGAAGGGCAGATTTTGCTGCCGCAAAAATCAATAAAATTAGAACATCCAGGGATACATAAACATGTAAGTCCCATGTTGAAAAAGAAGATTTGACAACATTTTCAGGACAATATTGAATATTGATTTCCAGCATAAGACAAGCTACATCGCAAATGCTGCCTGCACTACAGACTTACAGCACATGTATTTCATTAGTTTTGAAATTGGCAGTTTGCCTATTAGCTTCCTCTCTCTTCTCTCTCTCTCCTCCTCTCTCCTTCTCTCTCTCTCTCTCTCTCTCCTTCTCTCTCCCTCTCTCTCTCTCTCTTTCTCTCTCTCTCCTTCTCTCTCCTTCTCTCTCCTTCTCTCTCCCTCTCTCTCTCTCTTCTCTCTCCTCTCTCTCTCTTCTCTTTCTCTCTCTCTCTCTCTCTCTCCTTCTCTCTCCTTCTCTCTCCCTCTCTCTCTCTCTCTTCTCTTTCTCTCTCTCTCTCTCTCTCCTTCTCTCTCTCTCTCTCTAACTCTCTCTCTCTCTTCTCTTTCTTCCACCCATGTGTACCAATACAAGAAAGTAAAAACAAGTTGGCAAATCACTCTAATCCTGGGTTTGGACAGAGTTGCCATTTTCTTGTAAAAAGATACTTCATAAAGTCCAAGCCCTGAAAGCGACACTCACAAAAGGTAAATGAATATATATGGATAGAGTAGTTTACAGGTAGTTTAAGAGGATCAACAGACTTTAGGCAGGCATTTGGCATTCAAACATACTCCACACTTAATTACAAACTGACAGTCTATGTAACGCTTTGATACAAGCATAGCCAAAACAAGTATCAAGTATCTGCTCGGTAACTGCATGGATTATCGTAAAGCCCCCAAACCAAGTGATTCCATGTTTTGTATATATCGGTATATCCAGTACCTGGGAACTACTAACCAACCCATGTTAAACAGGTTTAAAGGGCGATTTGACCCCGATATTAATGGGCTCAAAATGAATGCAATAAAATAAATTAGGTAAAATACACTAGCCAATTAAGTTTTGGGGGAAATTGCATTGATACATAATTGAGGAACTGGAAAGTTAATATCTTGGCAATTATGTTATTGTATATTCTGTGGGGTCCTCTTGCATACATTTAACACAACTCCAAACAAGCCAATTTAAATTGATTTTCAACCAATGAGGAATGCATCTTTGGTACTTAAATTCATTTCTTTTTAGTTTTGGTTTAAAAACATAAACTTTTATGCAAGAGGACTAGTAATCTATTGAATGCAAATGGATGGGACTAGTGCATACTTGAAAAATTCATAATTTCTTCATATGTTTTTATGAGGGTTTACATTGGTTGGCTACAGAACAAAAAGTGAAATAACATTTTAACATGGGCTAATGTTTAGACCCTGACTATTTAAATCTTAACACCCCCCTTCCCTCTCCAACAACAAAAAAACAAAAAATAGCTCGGAACTCAGGTGTTAAGAATGTGAATAACAATTTGCTTGACCTTACCTGATGTCATTGTCCAAGCTGGACAGGGTGTGGCAGACGACCTTTGCTGGGGATGATATACTGGCCGTCCTGACCTCGACCTCCGCCTGACCCTCTCCATAACGATGACCGCTGGCATCAAACAGTTGGACAGGGGACCCAGGCGATGCACGATGGTGCCTGGTTGGAGGCTGTAAATAACAGATGTTAGATATTTGTAATGGTTAATGGTAATCTGCAAAGGTTGGAATTTGAGCACAGGCCAATTAACATAAGTAAAAGGGGACCATGGGGGACCAACGGTCACCGCTTTTAGCTTATGCATTGTTTGCTTTATAGAGCGTGCAAGTAGCTACATGTATAAGTAGTGCAGTCCCACTTTAATATGAGTTATATTGGCAGTTTCACAGTGATTTCACATTTAGTCTTCTTTCTAGCTTTACAAAAAACTGGGCACAAAGAGGATGCACTGCTGGCCTCTATGCATGGTCCTTTCTGGGCACACTTAGGGTTACATCCAAAACCTAATGCAATCAATCCTGTGGGGGTGTTTCACAAAGACTAAGATCGACTTTAATTTGGACTTAACTATGACAGGCCGTTCATGCCACTGGTTGCTCTCACCATTGGTCTCTCAATTATGATCTTTATATAATATTTTTCCTCCAATAATGAAATATAAAAAAATGTAAATTCTGTAGATTTGTGACCATGATTATTTTGTATGTCCCTTGAGAGACCAATGGCAGTAAATGGTGAGAGAAAACAGTGGCATGAACGGCCTGCCATAGTTAAGTCCAACTCAAAGTCAATCTTAGTCTTTGTGAAACACCCCCTGTTCTGCTTCTGCTTGTATACATATCACTTTAAGATTGACCTCAACTGCATGACATACCGTAACCACTTCCACTATTAATACACTCCATTAATGTAACCGACCCTGATGCAACCATTCTTGAGAACAAAACATCTACCCTCTCGAAGAACCCCATCATGAGTCAGTCATTGAGGAAGTTTTATGCCCATCCCCCTCGAGCTGTCCATCATGATGCGCCGGAACGTCTTCACCCTGCCAAGTGATTGACAGTTTCACACTCTGACCTTGACAGTTTCAGGAAGTTCAACAGAGGGCCCTGTGAGGCCGGGTGACTTTTCAGAGGACTGAATGATGAACGCTAAGTTACAGACAGATGCGGAATTCACACCTCCAAAATTGACCCCCTGCGTAATCATTTAAAGCGCGTCTGCAATAGTTTGGCCAGGCGGGATTAAACCACCCTGCTGGTCACTGACAGGTGGTTATCTCATCAACTCAGCTCTCACTTAACATAAGAAAAAGAGGATCATGGGGGACCAAGGGGCATCGCTTAGGCATTGTTTTCTATATAGAGGAAGCAAGTAGCTTCAAGGAGTGCAGTGGGACTTTAACCTTCCACTCTGCGTGTATTGCAATAACTATAACTCTTAAAGTTGGTCTTCTGTTCCGAGGGAAGCCTCATGATTATTAACACTGCTTTTCCTGATGCCCCTGTATTTTACTACATAGTGATTACATGAGCCTATATTACCCCAAACATTGCCATGTAACCACTTAACATATGCGTGTCGAGAGGGACAAATGTGGGTTTTGTCCAAGGACGTAAGCACCAATCAAGGATCAAACCCATGACCTTTCATATGAGAGTCAAGTACAACATTGCTCCTGGTTGAAGTTTTCATTGACCAAAGACATATGGTACTGAAGTCTCTTGACTGGATGAACAGAGTGTCCAAACTAAAGGTTCTTGTGATTTACACTGAAGATTTGTTTATACGATTATATCTTGTGGGCCACCTATGAAAACTGGTTGCTTCAAAAGGGATTCATGACCACTGACTAACTGAGCAAGAAAAGTGATTAAAATGATTGAATTTCTAAACTTTAATCAATTCATTACAAACCCTGAGACTGAGAGCCGATTAACTGTTTTAAATATATGGTAAATAATTAAGTCTCTCTATAGACTGAGGGCATATACATTTGAAAGACACCAACTTAGACTTACATCTTACATATGTCCCTAGAGGCATTGCATCCTAACTGCATTCCTCAGTTCAGGGTACCTTAAGTAATTTTAGGGCTAAATTTATCACAAATTGTCCTTCATATTGGCACAGTGATATTCTTTTTTAATTGCTACATTGTTCTAACAAAAATGTAATGTCTCTGAAAACAATATAGATGGGCAGGAATGTTGTTAAAAAGTTGATTGAAAAACAATCACAAATTTCTCAATGTGTTGCCAATTTAAGCATCTGGCATATTTTTAGGGCTCTGAATCAAAAGTTATTGAGTCAAACCACAAAATGTGGAATGATCGTGTGAAAGGGTTAACAGTACACGTACAATATATATCAGCGGTAAACATATCAGGAGTTGAGGACTAGATCCAAGTGGATTAGGGGCTGGGCCCTCCTGAACTATAACCATAACAATCATAAGAGTCCCCGAATTGCTACCCTGCTGTTTGTGAGGAAAAGGTATTGGAAATTGTTGTAGGTTCCACCTCAATTATCAATGCTAACGACCCTCCTCCGTCAATTATCGATGTCTCGTCAGGATTACTCAGCGAGCAATTTTCTCAGACAAGATTATTTCTATGACCCAATAATTTTACTCATTCAATGCAAAGTCAATAGAGGAGAAGCTATGCAGGCATTATTTGAGACAGCGCCAACCATTACATAGGTACTGATATAGTTGAGAAGGACCTACTTTTATTGCATATGCAATTATGCATATATACACACTGTAATTTATCCTCATATATCTATATCATTTAAAATTGTGAGTTATTTCTATAGTTCATCATTATAATATATCATTCAATTAATATTTACTGTTCATCATTATAGATTATGGCTTTAATATCTTTACTGTTCAAGTGAAACCAGGCCATAAACGTCAAATTGATATCACTTATTTGTCATAGTATATGGTCCAACTTATGAATAAGGTACAATATGTATTTCGCTAATGGCCTTACCGTATGACGATACTCTCTGTCTGAGTCGGATAGTTCCAGGAAGTCAGATGGAGAGGGCTTGGATGGAGACCTCGGAGGGGAGTAACTCCTGTCTACTCCATAACGATGATGGGTGGGTGAACTGTTTAGATGAGGAAGATTTATTTATTTATTTTATTTATTTCTGATATTTATACAGGGTGGCACATATCACCAATTTGGTGGTCTTCCATGAGGCCCTGTTTGGTAATAATAAAACAAATAACAGCATCCAAAACAAAATAGATAAATACACAAGCATATAAACAGGTAAAATACAAATTGATTGGTATCCCCATGAAATAACTGATCATTCAAGAATAATCCTTGATCATTTACAAGAAATAGGTGAATGGAATTTTCAATTTTATTTTTTATTTTTTTAAACGTTCATTTAATAATCTGATATAGCTTAACGCACGGGATACCCAAAATTGTCATATACTATGATGGTTGGATAGAGAAGGATGAGTAAAGGGAAAAAAATTGGTGACAATCGTTAAACAAATTTTAATTCATACAGAATAATTTCTGTACAAAAGATAAAGCTGAGAGGACGATTGACAATATTTTATTAACTTTTTCTCGCTTGTGTTATACTACTCCAAAAGATACATTCAAATGTATTTTATATTCCACTTATGACCGCCAAAATCAAAATGCCCCCCCCCCCCCACCCTCCAAATCCCCAGGAATTAAACCCTCTGATCTACGGGATCAAAAGACTTAACTCCTTTTTCTTAACTATCAGCCGTGCATGAAATTTTTTGTCTTCTTTGCTGATCGTCAATGAAACAGAGTTAAGTCTGCCCCCATTTGGACTAACTCCTCAAGCCACTAGGCACCACATCCTTCCACCTATTATGCATGCATAGACCGCTCAATGCTACTGTCTCCATCTCTATCTCCTATCCGTCCGTCTGTCTGTCTGTCTTATGTCTATCTCTTGTAGCTTCCTCTGTATCTTTCATCTTTCTCATTCCTGCATAGTGCACCTTTTCTCTCCCGTCTCACTTTCTCTGGCACCCCTTCCCTCTTTTTGCCACTTTTCACCCAGGTGCATAAATGGATACCCAATAAGTTTGGTGAAACAGGGTGTTACCTCCGTCTCTCTCACCCTATCCCTACTCTCACACTATTTCTTAACCATCCCCCCTCTCTCTGTGTCTCTCTCTCTCTGTCTGTCTCTCCTGCTGTCCGTTTCTCTCTGTCTCTCCCCCTCCCCCCCCCCCCCCCTCTGTCAGTCTCTCAGTCTCCATCTCTGCTTATCTGTCTCTGCTTCAATTTGCAAGGTTATTTCTTTTTCCCATCATAAATCAAGTTTGTAGTAAGATAGTGATTTCATGACTGAAGGGTACCATTTCTCACTCACAATTTTTTTCACTGCTAAATGTCATTATAAGGCCTTTCTTCATCAGCTCGAGTTTGCCAAATAACCCGCTATTTTAACTACCCCAATCGCAAATTAACCAGTTAATTCGCGTCTTCATCAGCCCGCAGTTGCAATTAGTGGAATATTTGGTAGAGAAAATATCCCGCTATTTGGGAAATAGTTGGCTAATAGTTGGCTAACTGTCGATGGAACAAATTTTGTTTACCAGAATACTGTCTCATCTTGAGATAAGTAAAATCAACACAAACTTTTACATACCCGGATATGTAATGGAAATGTTAATGATAATTGAGATTGTGCAGGAAATCAACATAGTATTAATAACTTCTGAAAAGTGTTTATCCCTGTATAAAGGGTTGTAACTAATATGTACCCTAATCTCAATTATTTCAATTAGCCATATACTGTAGGCCTACGTGTACATCTTTATCAAGAGAACATTATGTGAAGGAGATGGTGGAGTAAAACTTGGATGATAATAATAGGAATAAAATGTGGTGAAAGAGAGGGGATTTTTTTTCTATTGCGAGGAAGAAAATAAACAAGGGAAAGAAAAGTAAAGTAGTATGGGATAGGACACTGGGGTTACCACATATTTCTCTATGGCAACTGGCAAGAAATTCCAAAGTCAAATGATAATCAAATAATTAGGGTGACTGAAGAGAATAAACTCCATAGAAGAGACCATTTATAAGAAGAGACGATTTATAAGAAAAGAGGATTTATAAGAAGCACTTAAGTTGCATCTAATCATAGCCCCTTGAAGTGAGTTAGAGATGGGATGGAGAATGGGTAACGGAAGGAGAAGGCCAGAGACGGGTGAGAAAAGGGGTGGACCGGAAGGAATTGAGAAGTAAAAAGAGCGAGTTGCTGAACTTGTCGGAGATATCATGAAAACAAATCAAGAAGGCGGTAATAAGACTCAACGCCTAGACTGATAGTGATTACTATCTCTGAAAATATAGCATCAAGCTAATTGCTATAGAACTGATGCACCTACCTCCTTGACAGTGATGTGGAGATATCACTTGATAGAGATGGCGTGCGGTGGCTGAGGTTGAGACTAGCCATGGAGTGACGAGCAGGGGTCATCGCACTTTCACCGAATCCTGAAGCATTGTGGGATATTCTTGCCACTGTGTCTGCGATTTCAAATAATTTACATTGTAATAACTGTAGATTTGAAGTAGAATAGAATATTTGAAAAAATGAGAGGTTCCAGGATTTGGTTGTGCGACACATGTATGCTCCTGTGACAATTTTCCCAAGTCTAATTCCTAGACTAACTGAATTCTTAACTTCAGCCCTGGTCCAAACACTAAACGTAACCCTAACCCTACAAGCAAATTGCAACCCTTCCTATAAAGCCTAAACCTTTGACAAAGTAAAGCCTGGCACAATCGTTGAAGGAGCAAATGCTGGATCGCTAATAGTGTCCAAAATATCTTTTTCAAGCAAAACAAAAATATATATATAAACTCTAACAGTTACATGTACATGTACATGTACATCACTAAGTATGATAGTGTATTTGATAACTGCTACAATTTCTTGAATACAAAGGACAAAATAAACCCATTAAATCTTCTTATAGTACAATAGCTACCTAAACATTGATGTACATTTATCACAAATTACATTTTTATTTTGACGAATATAAGCTCAGATCAGATTCCAGTATTAGACAGTACTAAAATCTTTCTCTGCTGCTTCACCGTAATACAATATACTTTCGTTCTACCTGGGTCTGAATCAAGTACTGAGGGCGAGGCATACACTGTCAGACTCTCTGGGAGAACAGAATCATTTGTGAGACGTCCCTGGGCCAGTGGTCTCCTATGAGAGAAAGAGAGAGAGAGAAGGAAAGAGATAAATGGACGAAGGGAGAGGGCAAGAGAGAGAGAAAGAGAGAGAGAGGAAGGGAAGAGAAAGAGAGAAAGAGAGAAAGAGAGAGAAAGAGAGAGAGGCAGAGAGAAAGAGAGAGAAAGAGAGAGAAAGAGAGAGAAAGAGAGAGAAAGAGAGAAAGAAAGAGAAATAAACACAGACAGACAGACAGACAAATAGACAGAGGGGGAGAGAGAGGAGGGTAAGAAATAGACAAAAATATGATTAGAAATACATTTAGGTACATCAGGTGATAGAAAGTGAGAGACAGTGCCAGAGTTTGATTTTTAAAATTGGACAGTATTTTGATAATTTACTTCTAGAATTTTCCTTCTGAATTGTTCATACATGCAAGAAACAAAGGTCTAATGTATTCTGCTCACAAACAGACAATACTGAATACACATACATCGTTCACCAACAGTGAAAGCTGCTGCTGTACATGTGTATGATCATCTGAAACCAAATATAGGTCAATAAGAATTTAGTACTGTACATGTACATACTTGTACCATATCACTGACTTTCACTGAAATATTGTTTGTCAGTGATTCAGTAACATGCAAGAATGTCTTCACTTGATTCATTGCAGTGTCTGCATATGAGATGAAAATGATTCTAAATATTCAAGAATCTTATTTAGTGGATCACTGGATCACATATTTTTACAATCATTTTCTCTTTCTAATTATTTTATGATTCAACAGATCAAATTTGGATCACCAAGAATGCCTGTACCCTAAACAAGACCTCTTTGGTATCCCCTGTATCGCGGATTAGCCACATTGTCTAGTGCAGCTCTTACAGTACAAGAACAAAAAGAGGTAAGGACTAAGAATAAAAAGATATTATTATCTAAAGAAACCTGAAATCCTGATTTTACAATAATAGCGATTAGTTTACTGTAAAATTAAAAAGGGACACGCACAGAATTCAGGAACTGCTATTGTTGTAAAGACAGTATCAGGTTGCACTATGAACATGACGGACAAAAAAAGCAGACAAAATTTACAGTTCCTCATTCTACCCTCAACAATTGCTATGGTAGACAAAGGAACATCCCTTCACTGCTATTATGTAAAAATGTGTAAAACAGGTGTCACATGCATATTCACCTGTTCTACACATTTTTACATAATAGCAGTGAAGGGATGTTCATTTGTCTACCATAACAATTGTTGAGGGTACAATGAGGAACTGTATATTTTGTCCGCTTTCTTTGTCCGTCATGTTCATAGTGTTGGCAATTAAAAAAACAGGTATTTTTTAGTGTATACCGCATGAGGATCTGAGACATTACGGTAGATTACTTCACACAGGCGCACGCATGCCCGCCCGTAACCCACCATCAGTATGCACTTGTATTCTGCAGCGGTTTGTCGTGAAACCTAAGAAAATGTGTACACTTATATCATCGTTTTTCCGAAAAATACTCCAAAAATAACAAAAAAATTGACACGAAACAGGTAATAAACATAACATCTTTTAACTCATGATCTTTATTTTGACATTTAATTAATATTTACTTCATTTTGGGTATGTTTTAGTAGGGTATCTCCACTCCACGCCGGAGTAACTTACGGGTCATATTTTGGATACCTTACTGAACAGTGAACAAGCGCCGAGTTTTGTACAGTGGTGTTTGAAATGTTGAGAATCAATAGCACAGCTTTTAATACACAGGATAGTAATGCACCTTGTGCTTTAAATATAAATGACTGTCTTCGTTTTTAGGAAAATACTCCAAAAAAGATGAAGAGAATTGACACGAAAAGGGTCAGAAACAAACAACTTTTAAATCATGACCAGCATTATTTGAACAATTGATGAAGATTTAGATGATATTTTGGTATGTTTTAGTGGAGTATCTCCACGCCGCCAGAGTTACGGGTCAAAAATGGATACGCAACTGAAACTCGAAAGTAGAAAATAAGAAATCTACACTAGATCTAGGTCTAGATCTAGTGCCAGTGGCTCCCGAACTTTACAGTTTAGCTAGCCTACGCAGAAATAAACGTGTGGGACTTGTCCATCAAATTCAAAAGTGGATTTTAACGAGTAGGCCCAGATCTATTCATAATGCAATCGGTAAAATAAAAGATCGTCTTCAAAAGGAATCTACCTTGTTTCTTTTTCACTGTAAAGCGGTGCTGGTTCGTAGAGAGATCGCTTTGACGCATCCATGATTTAGATGTTGGATCGCGATCGGAGAACACAAAATTCAGAAATGTCAACAAATTTCCCGCTGACGATGTGGTGGTAGAGGGCGCTCAACCAAAAACAATGTGTGTGTGCGTGTGTGTACGTTGTAATGGGGTTTTGACAGACGTGCATTGGTTCTATTATAAATGGAGAAAGGAAATGTTTTGTTTTTAAAATGTTAGGAATTTCAATCTATAAATAGGGGGTTGACAGAACTAATTTATGTTTTTTTTTAAAATGCAGTGAAGGATGGGTTATTGCCTTTAAAATGTGAGGGTACTACGTAACCTTGAATGCATTGAGGTCTGTCCAGGCGCATACGCAGGGGGGGGGGGGGGGGGGGGGGGGGTTGGGGTTAAATCCCTCCCCTTGAGTTTTTTTATGTGTAGGTTTTGTGTATGTGTTTGAGGAAAATCCCCTTTTGATTTAACAAAACAAAAAAAAACCTTATAGATGACCTAAAAAAGATGACTGCACCCCCGCACCCCCCCCCCTCCACAACGGAACGGAATGTCGATGGGTCAAAATTTCAAATTTCGGGACCCCCCCCAAAAAAAAAATATATGTCCACTACCCCCCCCCCCCCCCCCTTTAAAAAATCCTGCGTACGCCACTGGGTCTGTCACTGGTTGCAATGGTATATTTGTCTTAGACAATACAGGTATATTAATGTATTAGTCGGGGTCCTCTCTATTGCAATCCCTATTGTATTAAGCTTTGGTTAATCGAGGAGAATTCAATGAAGAATTTAAAGGTATTTTCTTATAATAGACAAGTTAAAGAGCCTTGGGGAGGATAGGGAGGGCTCTCAGGTGATGACTCTGAAGTTTATCGAAGTTTAGGAATTCGATAGATAGGGGGGGATGGGGGAGCCGAGTACAGGATTAAAAGAATACAGGTTTATTTTTAATCCCTATAGTATTATAATTTCTACTGTTGCATTATTAGATAATTGAGGAGTTTTAATGAAGAATTCAAAGGTGTTTCCTTATAAAAGACAAATTAGAGAGTCTTGGGAGAGGATTGATAAAGGCTCTTTGGTGATGACTCTGAAATTTGATTAAATTATATAGGGATAATGAGTTTTTGAACAGATAGAGCGGGAACCTCCAGTACATGATTGCCCCCTTTTTTCAAGTACCCATAAAGTGCCCCTTTTACATAAAGTATGAGTATTTTACTTCATATTAATGCCATTTTTTCTTTCTTATAGGTGTACCTTCCCCTTCTTTTATTTTGATACATGCCCCCATTTCCTTTCTAATAAAAGCCCCTTTTCTGATAAGTGCTACATATCCTTGTTAATAAGAGCCCTTTCCCCTACTCATAATTCCTCCTTTTCACCTCTGATAAATGCCCCCAAAGTATTAACATCTGAAATGTACCCTTTTTCGTTCGACACGTGCATCTTTTTTTTTATAATAAGTGCCCCCCCCCCCCTTCATGTCTGGTGAGTGCCTCCTTTCACCTCTAATAATGGCCCTCTTTACTCTGACATGGCTCCTTTTCCTTTTTCCATAAAATGCACCCCTAATTTAAAGCGACTAAGAGCAACTTTCTTCATGAGATATGATGTAATTTTGTAACTAATTAAAGGATTTTTCAGGCTTTCATGATGAGATTGTGCTTAAAACTCAATCAGGATCTTTTTTTGTGTGTCTTTATAATATCTTATTGGTCGTAATGTGTCCTCACAAATCTTTTTTGTTTGCTCGCTTAATTCGCTCCCTCGCAAATGAATATTCAGACCATCACACCCAACTGTATCTTGGACCTTCTTCTACTTCTACTTCTATGGTGATACTCATCAACGCCTGTTCAGCATCTAGATGAGGATAAAGCATAGAGTTGTATAATAATTATACAGCTCTATGCGGTACAGTTCCTGAAAAGGGAACTAAATTGTTTCAAGAGCCACCTTGAACTGCTCCAAAGAGGGCAGTTCAACGATGATTTGAGGTAGCTCGTCCCAGTCCTTAAGTGTCCTGGGGAAATAACTAAATTTGTAAGAGTCCATTGAAGAGCCTAGTCTCATAATATCGTTGTTGTTGACTCCTCCTTGTAGTGCGCTGCCTCGGTTTGATGTACTCCGGTATTGGTATCGCAATTTTGTTATTTGCTATCTTGTAGAACATTGACAAACGTGCCCGTTTTCTTCTTTCTTCAAGTGTTGGGAGATTAAGTTGTTCTCGCATGGATGTTACACTGGCATCACGCTGGTAGTTTCCACAAATGAAACGAAGTGCACGTCTTTGGACCTTCTCGAGTTGGTCTATTTGATTCCGCTTATTGGGGTCCCATACTACCGAAGCATACTCTAGCTGGGACCGTACGAGAGAGATGTATGCCAGTTTTTTCACTTCTGCTGGACATTGTCTTCCGAGATTCCTCCGAATGAATCCAAGGGTCCTCGAGGCCTTGTTTGTAACCGCATCTACATGCGATTTCCAACTTAGACGCTCATGTAGCTCGATTCCAAGATATGCTTTGCTGGCCACACCTAGAAGATCATCTCCCCTCATAGTATAGGTGTGCATTATGGGATGCCTCTTTCTGTGAATTCGCATTGAGTAGCATTTTTTGGCGTTGAATTGCATTTGCCAACGATTAGCCCACTCCAAGAGTCTGTCCATATCTGATTGAAGTTTTACTGTGTCATCTACAGATGCTATTCTCCGCATCAAGAGGCAATCGTCCGCAAATAATTTGATGGTAGAATCGACCTCGGCACCAATATCATTTATGAATAAGAGGAACATAAGAGGACCTAGAACTGTGCCCTGAGGCACTCCTGATGTGACATGAACCGACGTTGAAGCCTCTCCATCAACAACCACTCGTTGAGTCCTGGAAGTTAACCAAGTCGATATCCAGCTTAGGGTCACTTCCGTAGTATTTCAGCTTTGTAAACACAAAACAGATATTGAAATAATCCTTGATATATTAATCACGATGTTGTAGGGGTATATAACAATGTTAAAAAATTGCATATTTTCGCTTTGAGGTTTCTTTTTGTAGGTGCCCCCTTTTTCCCCTCCAAAAGTTTAGTGGTGCCCCTTTATCATGCATACTGAGCTCGTAGCGCACTTGTCTAGAAGCCAAAGTAAGGGGATTCCCTGTTTACTTTGCCTAAGCTAGTGTATAACATTCAGACCTGATTTAAATTCGAATTGCTATTTGCTTCGTTTTAGTGACTAAATTTTCTAATGAAATATAACTCATCCACTTAAATATAGTATTCTTTAATATCTTGTAACTTTTTTTTTCGTGTATCTTTTTTGATTATGTGTAATGATAATTTAAAAATGAAAGGAGATACAAGTTTTAGTATTCTAGTTTCATTGCGCAGACTAGTTTTGGTAGCTTATCGAGCATTATTGTAAAGCGTGTGTAATCTGTGTGCGACCCGATTCTGCTTCTCCATCTCGAACTGTTGCTCAAAGTTCATGTAGGTCTAGAAATTGTTCGGTAAGTTCCTCTTTTTGTTCCTTTCGTTTAATAACTATCTGAGCATCGCTAACATTTGTTTGACTTGAAAGAGGAAATTTAAAGGTCAACCACCTGATTTTTCGACAGCAGTAGGCCTAGATCTAGATAGATCTATGCAGAAGTCTCTGAAACCGGGCGTCAGAAGTGCAAGTGCTCGCACACGGCCGCAGCCCGCTCGGCTCGGGTGATTGTAGCTGCTCGGACCTTTGTTAAAATGTGAGAGTTATTTGTTTATGACTGTTTCCATACAGTCATGACAGTTCTGTGTAGGAGGCCCCTTGCTGTGTGGTTTCTACAGGCCTTTCCCTCATTTAGAGTGGAAGAAGAAAAAGAAACAAAGACAAAAACAGGAAGAAGTAGAAGGAGGGAGGAGGAGGAGGAGGAATATAAGAGGAGGAAGAGGAGGAGGGGGAGGGGAGAAGGAGAAGAAGAAGAAGTAGAAGAAAGATATGGATTAAGACAGCTTTAAAAAAAGTTTTAAGTCACTTCACCATTTGAAGAATTAAAAAGTTTTGCATTACCCCAATCCCAAGTTCATCACAGAAGATTTATTTTGCTTCACTCTGGCACTCGTCATGTACATGTGCGGGCACATTTTTTCTAAACTTAGCTAGACGGTGAAGCCTGATTTGGAAAGAAAAAAGTAAAGAGAATCGGATAATCATAAAATTCCAAGGGCAAATTTAATTGTCTACCGGTAAGGAGGCGGTGTGGCTTTCACTTGTTTGCCATGAAAACAAAATGATGTGTTAGAGTATACAGTATTAAATTATTAATATACATATGTACATGTATCATCATGTTCATTGTCCCAAATTTCAGATTATGATAGAAAAATAATAGAATTCCGTTCATTCAATAATGTCATTAGTTGCAGCCAACCTCATATTCTGTAGAACTTTACAGGAATTGTGTATATGTCATGTACATGTATGTCCTATCTGTGAAATTTAAACGTTAGCAGTGTCCTCATACCGGTATTCAAATTATGCAAGGAAACCCGTTTACTTGCTAGACTTCACAGTCAGACACTATTGAGTGACTGAATGGCTTTTTTTTTCTATGGTAATAACATACATAACATGAGCTGTAAAGGGTACATGAGCATTTGTCTACATCAATAACCCACTTGAAGACATTTTCAAGCCCCACCTTTTTTAGGGAAGTTCTAAATTAGTATTATCTTTCAAATGCCGTTGAAATTAAACCTTTTCATTTTTTTGGCCTGCAAATGGGACATAGTACCTTTAAAATATGAGAGTATGTGTACAAGTTATGTAAATTTGCTGTACCAAAAACAAAGGTTTAAATTGATGCACCACTTACATGTCTACACTAAACTATGTTTTGCTTTGTCTACTATGAATGTAATCTAGACGAAAGTAAAGTCCCAAATGTCATACTGTATAACTCTGATGTAATACGAATTTGTTTTGTTTAGCCCTGATACTGAAAGAATAATCATAAGTGTAATCTATTTATGTTCATACTTCCTTTTACAAGGTCATGTTTCAGATGAAAGATAGTTCAGTTTGATTCCTGCCCTCGCAAGACTTATCAATTAATAGTGCAACAATATTAAGAATGATAATAATAGATGAAGAAAGATAATATTAGATGAATAAATAAAGATAGAAATAATAATGATCATAAATCTATACTACATGTAGTGGAGTAAAAGAGGATTTTACAACATTTAAAGATAGTCTGTTCCTTTTGCAGACTGAAAATAAAAAATGATGTAAATCCTATGGTAATAAACAAGAGATAGTAGTTTAGTACCCCCAAAAAAAACTCTTCTTAAAATATTAGAACTGGTAATTGCCTCTATAGTGTATGAGGAATTATATTGACCGTTAGGAATTTTCAAAACACATTTAATATAAAAAATAGGCCTAGAAGGTAATCTGATTTTCAGAACCTTGTACCACAGAGTCGTACGTTTTGTGCTGAGTAAAGACTTGATAATTTCAATTTTGGTCATTATTAGAAGCGGGTCATTGATCATTGATGTGTACAAATGATAATGTAACCTCAGAACAATGTAGAAAATTATATTTTTAAACAAATAAACAAGCACATATTTTCAATCAGTTCAGTCAGGTGTAGAATTGCCCTTTTGTGTAGACAGAGCGTAAATATTGAAACTGGTGAAAAGTAAAGTTTTCCCTGATCAAATACAAACTTGAGCGATTTCCAAACATATATTTGATTTTTAAATGCGATCAATATTCTTTCTTTTGATTTTGTCTGAATTATGGAATAAGTCTTGGATCTTTTCCAGCTATATTAATAACTTAGTCTTTTGTTTGTTATGATTATGATGCCACTTCTCAAATCAGATTTTTTTTTTTACTCCTCTCTATTCTTCTTTATTCGTCTTGAGTCTGATAACATGCTCTTCTTTCTTTCAGTTGAGACTATAATAGCGTACAGTTGTACTTTGGACTTGCATGTACAAAAGCTACTTGCTCTGGTTGATGAAAAGGTCATGCCATATTCTGAGTTTCAATAGTATTGTTTGAAATAAAAGGCGTGGAAACTGCTGTTCTTTGTTGTCTGCAAAGGAATTGATCAATGAAAATGCACTTTTGTTTCACTGCCTGATTTAACAAACAACCAAATTATGATTTATGTACTGATTGAATCTGCTATACATGTATATGGTGGCTTTGCCTGCATGCAGTAATAAATGTACCCATATCAAGAATTTAATCGATACGTCCTTTTCTTTTGCAGTTAAAATGCTCATATCCAGTCGTGAACCGCATTTCTTTGTGAAGGATAGCTCATGGATGGGATTTCAATAAAGAAATAAAAAGGTATTGTTTTAAATCTTATGTATACACAATAAATATCACTTTTGCTCTCTTTCATGAATTTTAACAGCAAATTTAATGGAAAATAGTTTGCCTGAAAACACTGTCATGACTTGTTGAAGAAAAAAAAATACCGATAACTGTTTTTGTGTCATGATGAGAGATAAATTGACAATGGCAACAGTATCTTGGATCACTGAGTCATCTTGTCATTTATGCTCTTTAAACTTAAAATTGGGATTTATTTTAATTAGCTAGCAATGTAATTATCATTATATCTTTTAGTACTAGTAAGCGATTGTTGTTGATGATGAAGCATATACTATTATTTTTGTCATTATAACATATCTAATGCAGGAAATTCATATTGTATTATGACATAATTACTAAAATTACACATTTTACAGGCAATTGATCAAATTCAACCAAATTTTAATGATTACAGGGATGTAGCAACTAGCGTCAGCTGGCTAGGGTCTGCATCATCATTGCCACTGGCACCAGAACAGAAGGTTTCTAACCAGAAAGAGTTTTATCGGAAAGCAGGGTTACCACGGCAACACTCTTATGGCTTGGAAAACAGGCCGAGAGTCGATGATCAGCATCAACTTCCCGACAAGTCTGCACCTACAACCCCTCCAGCGAACGACGTCGGAATCGTGTCTGAACTCCAGGGATGGACTTGAAAACATCAGTAAGTTCATTTGAGATTTTGCAGGTGAATTTATATTATATTTTAGATCTATCCCTTATCATAGAATATCCTAAATCCTCAATCAGATATGAAATGGTAAGTTGGCATTTAAAAAAAAATGACAACGTGATTATAATATGCTTCATATTTCTTTATCTTAAAACATCGAGCTAAGTAAATATGTGTAGGAACCTTGTTATGTGTAGTTACCATTCATTTACATGTAAAAATGAAATCTGCAGCATCTTTGTTAATGATGTTTGCGCGTCATATCTAAACAGTCATACGACTAATCAACTTAAAAGGTAAAGTACATGTACATCTTATTGGTGTGATAAAACATAAACCCTATAGAAATTGTACAGCTATTAGAGCAGAAGACCAGAGAGATGCTATATTTCAATGGAACTGTCCCATGTCTATGCCCCATGTATATAGTCTTACTTTGTTAACTTTGTTTTGCCCACTCCCATAAAACCAGATACTTTCAAGTGTATGAAATGTTCTTGAAGTTCGTGAGTAGTTCAGATAAATTGCAAAAGTTTCATGCAGCAAAAACGATTTTGACACAATTGAGATAACGCTAAATATTTGCAATTTGCAAGTTTCTTTCCGTCAAAATGGTCATCCTTTAAATTTAAGTTACAATTTTATAAGCTACTGAAATCATGGCATCTGATTAGCTGTGAGGTAATTGGTCATAGAATGTTAGCATTAATTTTTTTTTTGATGACACAGGGCTGGGATTAAAATCTAGATGTCTAAATTGTTAATTACCTTGAGACGTACAAATGTACCACCTATGTCAACATTAGAGCCTCGATTCTCCAAGTCAGTGTTTGAATAATACTTTGAAGTTCAACAAGTCATGCTTGCATTGTATAATGTACATTCTATAGATACAACCTAAAAGTGCCAAGGGGGTAAACAATGTTGACAATAGAGGCTGTAATAGATCAATATAATCAAATTTCACAATATTTTTTTGGTTATTGTAGCACTTGCCTACTGTATAACCTAAAAATGTCGCCTCATAATATATGTGATTCCTGTTCCTTGTTCATAAATTGAAATTGAAATTTAAGTTTACAGATCATTTTACAAAAAAGAAATAATCATAATTATAGACAGTTACAGTAAACTAAACTCATAACAAATTAAAGTTAAATAAGGTAATTGAAATACTTTTGAACGGTGAGGATGCCGACAGAGCGAGAGAGAGAGAGAGAGAGAGTAGGAGAGTACCAAAGACAGTTAGGCAGAGGAGGTGGGTATACAGTAGCAGTGAAGAACAGATACCGGTAGAAAGAAAGAGAGAAAGTCAACATCAATTCATTTCAATTCTTATTTATTTAATTTCCAACAGCAAGATAAACAAAGGTATTACATTTTTTCATACATAATTCATTTTTTCTGGTAACTATACAAATACAAGTAGATGATAATAAAAGAATACATGTCATATAGTGAACAAGCAGTGTGAGAATTATATATAGCCAATTTAATGACCTTTAATTGCATCCTGAAAGGTGTGAGAATTATCAAATCTTCTGAGGTGAGAAGAAAGCAAGGGGAAAACGAAATGAATTATTAATACAAGACACGAGGTCTGCGAGACTTCCGCTTTTACAGATGAATGGAGTTTGGCACGGAAGATTGCTTAGTACTCGCTTTGCTACTACTCCTTCCTCATGCCGATCAAAGGTCAAAGCTTTGATATTTTCTGCACAGAGTTTACAGAGAGCATTGTTTCTTTCAGTTTCTTTCGATTATAGCTCTTTATTGAGCAATTAATGACCTGTTAAGCACCTGATCCCATCCTACATGTAACTAATATGACTATATTAGTATATATTGCCAATTTAATGACCTATATTCCTGTAATGGCATCTCGAAATTTGGTAATCACGCAGAAAGGAGGAAGAAGATTATTGTTCAAGTGTTGAAATACTTGGGGTTTTCCCATAAGAACAGGTCTCACCCTTGGACCTTGTTAATGATTTCATAAATGTGAACTAACTTCCTGTGCTGACTCTCGGTCGACATTCCACTTCCATTGTATGAGTGCAGACGGGTGGATTATATTTTGTACAAAGTATCTACATGGTTGAGTCAAATTGAGCGCAAAAACTAGTGCGTGAAGACCATGTGTAAAATATTTTTGTCAATTGACGGGCATAAGGAGCGAATAACCATGTAATGATACAATAGTTTCGCAATGAGGATCCATTTGGAATGCAAAAAAGGAAGGATTATTATCACGAGGATAAATCATTCATGAACGGTGGATAAAGCTATACATGGAGTCGATCCTGCATTTATGAGAAGTTGCTTTTACATGTAGGAGTTTTACATTACAACTAAAAGAGCCTGGACCAGATGAAAATTAAGGATGTGGAACCTTTTGATTGGAGATCATGACCTTGTGTTTGCTGGTGCTAACAATTATTGTGAGGCCACATGCAGTGGAATTGTCCACATAGAAGGAGACCTGAGTATTTTATGTAATGAATGATAATAGAAGTTAGGGCTGTGGCAGATATTTTGTAAAAAGCTGATATATGAGGTAGTGAAAAGGAGCATGTTCTGTTAATTGTTTTTGGAGCTACCATTATCTAATAGGGATGTACATGTATTAGGCTTCAACTTGGGCCCATGGATTACATTTAGAGGGCTATTTGCAGTAAGGGAGTAATTAAGTTAGCAAGTAAGCTTTAAGGAATTAAATCCACAGAAGAGATGTCGTACCAACTCCTGGAAAGTGATACAAGGAAGAACTGCTAGCTGTCTTCAAGTGTCTTGTTACATCATCAGCATTGCCAATTGGTATCAATATATCGACATTGTTCACAAGATTGCGATTTTTAATTCACCTGACTTTAATACATTGTACATTATCAAACTTTTATTGGATATTCAATGCTCCAAATAGCCTCCATTAGGAACTGATACTCGACTATCCAAAGTCCTTCATAATCGTCACAAGTGTATACTGAAGAGCCTCTAGCTGGCCTTCGTCAAAGACTCGTATAAGGTCCTTTGTTAGTTTCAATCTAAATGAAAACATTTTCTCTCAACTGAACAAGCTCACAACGTACAAGCGGAAGCATGCACATGTTCATGGAAGTTTGGTTCTGACTAATATTGAAACTATAAGTTTGAAAAAAGTGATTTTGTGATGGATATTTTAATATTCCCATCTTCCTGTCTGCAAGGAGAACCCTAGTGGCTCAAGAAAAATGGAGCAAGGTTATTATTTAGATCTTGATCTTGATCAAGTTGATCAAGAGGAAGAAGAAGACGTAGAAGAAGTAGAAGAGGAAGAAGAAGAACCAAAGTGCGATCCACCCTATGAAATTTCAAAAATACAGAGCTCAAACCTGATGGAGGATATCAAGACAATAAGTATGTCACTGACTTTGTTTTAGATTTCACTTTAATTATCTCACATTGAATTGCAGAGCCATTATAATTTGAAATGGCTTTGAATGGTTTTGAATGGTTTTAAGGTACTTTATAGTGTGTATACGTGAGCTTTGAGTGAATATGAGATGTTGAATCTATAATTAGTATCTTATGTTCATGTTTTTATTTAAAACAAATACCAGCAAGTCACTTCTTGTAATGATAATGATAATAATGATAATAAAAATAATAATAATCATTGTAATAATAATAATGATGATGATATGGTCACTTTTGGTCAGTGGTAATTTTCCAATCATTCTTATTAGCAAAGGAGATTTGATGGACATATCCTATGAAAAATGTGCCCTGATGCTAGAAAAGTGATCAAATAGCCCCCTACCCCCTCTCATCAGTAAGATTATGGTCATTTTGGTCACTTTTTGGCAAAAAAATTACCATTTATATTGATTTTTTTGTCCCAAATCATGTTTTATTTTCAGTTTGAATCAACTGACAGTGGGTCTTGACATCATAATTCAATATAAAAATGTATGCCAATATCAGAACAATCAATCCCATTGAATGAATTTACACAGTTCAGACCACTTGGGTCATTTCGATTGGTGGCTAGCATTTTGCTGTGCTACACTGGTTTAAAAATTGGCTTGTCGTGGCTTCCTGGTGGGGACGCTGTTAAATGTGAATCCACCCTATTGCCAGTCAATAATGAATTTGAAGACTTGCAGGAATATTAAAATATTTTGCTCACATCACAGTTGTGAAAACTTAATAAATGACACTAACAATTATAAGAACTATTCAAAATTCTTGTAGGTAAAATGCATGGAGCTTTGTTTCATTGAAAATATAATTGAAATTTATGACATTGGATGGAAGAAGAAGACTATAGCAAGAGCAGGATAACAGAAGGAAAAGAGCAAAGGAAAAGGAAGATTAATGTGCAAAATGATAAAATCTACCTGAAGCAAATGATTAAAGGCCTAAAATTATAAGGCTCAATTCAAAGTGATGCCATTCTACATCTTTGCTAAAATTCTGGGTAATGATTAGTTCAGTGATGTAAGCAGGATGGTTGGCAAATAGGTTTATAATGCTTTGATGGAACCTGTCATCATTTAACTGTAATTTAATCAGGATAGTGTCCATGGATCTTAACATGCGTGTATCGACTTGAACTATATCCTGTTGTGTCTGTGACCTAATCGGTTGATTTCTCGTTTGTAACCTGATAGGGCTTATTAATTGCATGTTACAGAGGGATCAAGCAATTTTGATTTGTACGTGTGCAGATTGAATGGGGTGATTGGAAGTTTGATGTGATGGCGTCAGAAATCCCCCCCCCCCCCCCCACTCAGTGTTATTTAGGGTACACATATGCATGTTCTCTCCCTTTGAAAGCACCCCCCTATTTAAAATCTGTGTGTGTAAAGTCAATACGGGTCGATTTTGTGTGTATTACGCGCCGGACTTTGATGCGTGAAAAGTACCCCTTTACTGGAGATTTGGGGATCATGAATGCGGTCCCTTCATTCCAGAGTGGGGGGGGGGGGGGGGGGCTGGGGTCAGAGTGCTGTAGGTGGCGCTTCTCATAAGGTGTGATTGGCAGAGTTATATTGTAACCGGGCTGGTTTGTTTGCATTGCTCACGTATCACGTATTGTGATGGAGGGAGTTTGGTATCTGCAACATGTTAGCACACAGTGAGATTTTCAAAGGTGCTCTCAGGCAGTGCGACAATACCATTTATTGATCTATTTTTTACTCTGGAGTTTATCAACTCTGTACAGCTGTCCATTACGCCATACTTTCCTGTTCCCTGTACTATCCACAGCCCTTGATCATATTTGCGTTTCATCCTTGCATTTTGAATCGTGTATTATTCTCCTAACTTGAGCTAACAGAATACACATTGTTCTCACAAGAAATAGATAACACCATTCTATTTGGATAGCATAAATGTCTATATGGCATTGTCCTCAGTTTATGTGAAGGGGAATTCCCACGAAGACTCAATTTGTGTGTACCCTAGGATATGATGTTTGTGAGTCACTGTGGATGGATTGATTAAAGAAATGAAAAGTTAGCGGATTGGTTGATTGATAATTATCCCTGACAGTTTTCTGGTAAGAACAAATTTAGTTAGTGAAAAGTAAAGGCTAATTTGCTTATTTTCAATTAGAATGATCAGAAGTCAATTCAAGCACCAAATATATAGCTCTAACCTATATTATGAAAAGAGCAACTCCAAAAAAGAGAAATCAGGGGCAGCTCAACGATTTTGTATACCTAATGAAAAAGGGGGTCCAATCCCCCTCCCCCCAAAACAACCTTTTATTAGAAGCAAAATAAATAATAAAAAGACATCAGAACTTTAATAGTGCTGACTCAACACTCAAAGAAATGTGACCCCCCACCCCCCAAAAAAAAAGAAGAAGAAGAAGGTATTGGGAGAAAAAATGATTGGTCCAATACACACAAACGTATGACAAGCAATAGAAAGGGGGTGTCAGACCCCTGTGACCCCCCCCCCCCCTCCCCAATCTGCCCATTGATTTGTATAATAGACATTTCATGTAAAGTTTTACTCATTTTTTAGGTTTTGAGTCTTACAGATATTATTTATACACACACAATTGGTCATTCTTTAAAACTCCCAACAATTGAATTTATTGAGTGTTAGACAATTTCTAATTGAAAATAATATTGATACGAGCATGCTAAGCAAATGTACACGCAACAATTAAAGCAACACTTACATGTATGAAATCTTTAGGAATACACACTTAAAATGCACATACAGCCATTATGGTAATTGTTGAAAAGTTAATTGCAGCAGTACAATGATGTTCTGTCAAAAAGTTATATGGTATGACAGTTTCAATTGCTGAGTGAAACTCTTTTGTGAGGTTGAAGTTTAGAATACAATGTTTCTGACTCTCTCCCTCCCTCTCTCTCTCTTTCTTTCTTTCTTTCTTTCTTTTTCTATCTTTTCTCTCTCTCGCACACTTTCTTTCTCTCTCTCTCTCTCTCATTCTGCCTCTCTCTCCCTCTCTCCCTGTCTCTTCACCCCATCCTGCGCATGCACGCTGATTGGTTGGGGAAATTGCTGCAACTATTCGCTAATCAGTAACACTTCCTTATTATCGCCTTCTTCGAAGCGGGAGAAGTGAGAAAAGGGTCTTTAAGTTGAATTAGCAAAAGGAGTCATCTCTTTCCAAGCCACTGTGCTGACAACACCCGCAAGACAGGGCACCTGCTCCCATGCATAGTCCCACATTGTCCTCGTGGAGACTCAAGTCCCATGGAGATAGCTGGGTCGAGGAAATTGAACAATTAGAGTTTTGGGAGAGACGCACAGCTGATAGCTTGGATCTTGCTTGTGTTTTGAGGAAGCAATCACTCATTCTTGGAGCCTCTGGGAGTACGCTTTAGGGGCTTGTAGTTGTTCTGGCGTTCAAACGCTGTTTAAGACTTCATTGGTGCACACAGGGCATGGTCCTTCTGTTTTCTTTCTTACTTGTAGTACGATTACTTTCAAGATTTTATATTCAGGCTTGGACATTTTTTGACGAACAGATGATCTTTTACCGTCGCATCTTGTGTAGAGAATTTGCACTGCAGTATTCAGATTCTGGAACGATAGTCCCATAGTCATGTTCTATGCGATCTGGCATAGGTTGTCTTCTTTTCTTCAGTTATAGCTGATTTGTGAAGCTTTTGTGTTGACATTATATGCAAAGTTAGTTAGGATACAGTTAGTGTGTGGAATGGAGATTATTTTGAACCCTTTGTAGTGGAAAGTACGAAGAGCAATCTTCAGCTCTACAACAGATAGCCGAGTCCCCTTTTATGGGCCTGCCGGTTTTTAGAAGATTTTAGCGCTTAATTGGAACTTTGCCATTCCTTTATACCTTCAGCAAACTTGACTTCATTCTTCTTCTGCCTAATTTGTAAAGAAATGACCTTACGTGTGATGTTGCACGACCTTGACGGAGTGAGTGATGTAACAGAGGGCCTGACAAACTTGTCTTACAGGATCATACAGTACTGAACAATGGGACTTCTTTAGGGGTCTCCCAGTCCCGAGTATTAAAAGTACTGCTTAAAAAAAGACTCTACCCATTTTTTCCTTTGTTGTGGCGAATAATCAACACCTATTTTCAGAAGTTCGTTGATTGTTGATGAGCAAGTGCCTTTGCATGATGTCATATCGGAATACAATGAAAGCTCAATATATGGATATTATGTGGAGATCGCACTCAGAAAATCTGCATTTATTGTGTGCATTTCCCGACAATGCTGGAAGCAGCACCAGTGCCCGGACAGAAAAACTTGATTTAGATTGAATGGATGTTGATCTTTTCAGATGCTGTTTTGGACGTTATTTGTGAATATACCAGTTGTGGAGAGTACTATAAAAGTCTAATTCAGACAGGTTTCTTTAATGTATCTTGTCAGCTCTGAAAGTTATGCAGCATGTGCATGATCAAAAGAACTATAGGTTAGACCATATGTGGATGTTTCAGTGGAATCCTTGATTAATGCCGCTAGACTCAAAGGTTTCTATCATTTACTACAGAAGGATCGTTCACAGGATATGTGCATAGATATGTTTATCTAAAGCTGACGGAAGCGCCTGATTAATCAACCACTTTTTAATTGTCTCAGCTAACAGAAGAATGTTAAGAGAAGACAGTTTAGAGACTAATTAATCACAGAAATTACTAGGTGAAAGGCAAAGTATTGGAGACGACTAAAATACTCATTGGTCGCTGAGATGTCCCTTGTGTATTGAAGTGATAAGAGTTGCTAGGTCTGGAGACTAATGAATTAAAGAACATTTAAAGCGAAGTACAACCTCAAGGCTTTTGAAAGTGTCTGGCATCTTTATTGTCTAATCATGAGGGAACATACCAAAGGTCTTAGCGGAATGGCAGTTGTTGACAAAACTATGGCTACTTTGTGAGTACGCCAATGGATATCCTGTAACTATTCTAATGATAATAGGACTTGGAAGTTATTCAGGATTGGAGACTGTAATAATAAGTTCTATTTAAACACTTGTATCGCTGAAGAGGATTTTCAACGATGCCGAGCGACGCAGTATCCTTTACATTTGACGGATGTAAGTTGAATCCACTACAGTATCGCTGTTACATACAGTCAACAACTGAATTATTCATACTGTATCCCTTGTACATTAAATGTTATTTTTTTTCATGACTCAAGAATGAAAGATGGACTGGTTGAATTATAGAGCATTTGTTGAATACTTTTAGATGTAAGCTTTTATATGTCACATTCTTAAAGAAAACATAAATTTGAACCAATCACTTTTTCACATGCTTAAAAAATTACAAAATTTGGTAAGGGTATGGACGATTTTAGTTGTTAACGAGAATCTCTGTCTATTCACTTGTCTTGTTCCCTGAGAATAATATGACTAGAAAGAGATTCATGATTCATATTTGATGAAATGTGCCATTTCCATGGGAGGAAAATGTTAATCACTTCTTTTGCAAATGGGTTATTTTCCCTGGAGGGACATGTTATACCTTAAAGTAGTAGTAGTAGTACATACAGTTAACAACTAAATTATTCATACCCTTATCAAGTTTTGTAAAAATAAATTAAGTTTGTGAAAATTTGATTGTCCTAATTCATGTTATTTGAGAATGTGACATATGAAAGCTGACATCTAAAAGTATTCAACAAAGGCCCTATTAAGTTCAACCAGTCCACCTTTTATTCTTGAGTTACGTAAAAAACACACACAAAAAGTATCAAATTTACAAATGATATGAATGATTCAGTTATCAACTGTACATACAAGTAATTGCTTTAGATACACCAACTGAATGGTGGGTAAGATGGTAAAGTAGATCAAAATACTTGATTACTGTATTAACATATCCCACTGCTGCCACTGTTTTAAAGGAAGTATCTTCTTTTGAGAGCCAGAAGGGATGACGTGTGTGCTTCAAGTATATGTATGAGTGAACGCCTGTCTAGTTCTCAGCAGAAGATGTGTTACATTCAAGTTTATGTATGCCTAGAAGTAGGTCATGTAAATTACTGTAGACAGTACAAGTGATTCTTCTTCTTCTTCTTCTTCTGTTGAAGTACAGACCACCATGTTTTTGGTGGGTAAATTAATAGAGTAGGTCAAAATATTTGATTACTGTACTGATATATCCCACCGCTGACACCATTTAAAAGTAAGAATCTTCTTTTGAGAACCAGCAGGGATTAAGTTGGTGTTGAAGACTTAAAGTATACAAGTTTATATCCTTCTGGCTCCAAACAGATGATATCTAGTTCTGGTAGCAAAACTGGAAATGAAATGGAATTTGTCATATATCCTCATATTTGTAACATCTTGTATCATATAAGGTATACCAGGTATGTTGATGTTAATGTTCCATCTAAGATTTCTGGTGAAAGAGGATTCTTTAGTGAATTTGAGTATACTATTTTTAAAGGAATGTCATTATGAGGCTACAAAACATCTGCTTTTGGCCCGGGAGCAGGCCTTGTCCCACATTAAATCCTAATTAGAACTAACTTTTCTTAGACACACAGGCCACAGCTACATTATGTTTTATGTGTAGCCATTGCATGGAGGAATTTATATGCCTGGGTCAGGCAAGAGGGTTACCATCATGCCCGAAGATTATTTTGAAATTCTGATATGTTTGATATTAATCATGAGGAGGAGAGAAGCTCATGGTTGCTTAGGTTTGTCAGTATCTTGCTATTTATCAAATACAGTGAGAAAAAAAGCTGGCAACAAGTTTTTAGGGTTTTATCAAAGCTGTTCATTAGCTTTAAGATGATATGAAACCTGTCAAATTATATTCGCTCACTGCACTAATGGAATATATATCATTTTTATTGCTTCCAAAGTGTGTCCAAGCATGCAGTTCCTACCCAGAGGTACATGACACATTTCATTGAGCTGCTGGCATCATGAAACGATGCGCTGGTTGTGTATGTTATATGTATATCTGAAACATCATTGATGATTTAATGTTTCTCTTAGTAGGAGCCACATCCTCCCCCTTCAAGATGTTATGTGCTTTGATTTCCTCCATGGTGGCTCTGGGACATGACTACAACCAGTTTCAAAATAAGATTTCCTAGCTGAGACTATAATTCTTTATTATAAGCACAGAACAGATGTCCTGTACAAACTGAAATAGTCTGTTGGTATCAATGGTCAATTTCTCTCACTTAAAGCGGGACTGCACTACTTGTAGCTACTTGCGCCCTCTATATAGCAAACAATGCCTAAGCGGTACCTGTTGGTCCCCTAATGATCCCCTTTTTCTTATGTTTAGTGAGAGCTGATTTGATGAGATAACCACCTGTCAGTGACCATGCAGGGAGGTCTAATCCCTCCTGGACAAACTAGTGCAGACAGGCTTTAAGGTTCCTTTGACATCCTTCTCCTAGATGTCTTGGTCTATAAGTTCTTCTCAACCAGGAACCAGGAACACAATTCCATCACCTTGACTAGCTATAGCTTGGCACAGAGCCGCTGTATTGATACTTCTTGAAATAATAGGTGAACAAGAATGTATTTTTTTAATGACTCTTCTCTCCTTCCGTTCAGGTGCTCATGACATCCTCCTCCGAGATGTCATGCACTCTGGCTTCCTCTACAAGAAGGCCCAGGATCGTAGGGTAGATGTCCTAGGAGAGGTCGGGGAACACGTGGGCAGGGTTTTAGGGTTCCAGGACCGGTCCAGGATCACATTGTTTTAATGACTCTTCTCTCCTTCCGTTCAGGTGCTCATGACATCCTCCTCCGAGATGTCATGCACTCTGGTTTCCTCTACAAGAAAGCCCAGGATCGTAGGGTGGATGTCCTGGGAGAGGTCGGGGAACACGTGGGCAGGGTTCTGGGGTTCCAGGACCGGTCCAGGAGGTGGCAGCTACGCTACGTCATCATCTATCAGCACTATGTATTGTACTTCAGGGATGACAAGGCCAAGAAGCCACAGGGAGTCTTCTCCCTGACAGGCTACAACAGGTAAGAATAATAATTATGATAATTGAACATTTTTTTATTAACACATAACACGCAGGCACAATTGCATGTCTCTATGCGCTTTACACAATGAGTGGAAATGGTACACTGGGTTTATAATAATGAAAGAGAGGTTACTTGATTTGATTTTATTTGCCAATGTTAAATTGTTTGAAAATCAGCAAAACACACACTCACACATATGTTTGTAAGGCCTCTTGTAAGAATTAGTCCAAATAAAGAAGAATGACAAAATATTTTTGTCACATAACATGCAAAAGCTTCTAAAAAGTTGAACATCTAGTTCTGGGGTACTAGATCATTAAGGATACATGTGGAAACTCTATTTGGTAACTCTGTCATGATGTATAATGTATTTCATTTAATAGTACTCTCCCATTAACTCTATACTATTGTTTATCTTCAAAAAAACATTATTTTTGTAATTCAGTGACACTACAGACTCTTTTTCCATGATACATTAATAGAAGGGTAACATTCATGGTTTATGCTTTTTCAAATGAAGATAAACTAATGAAATAGACATCCTCTTGCAACAAAAATTTCTTTTCTGTCATAACAACCAAACACCAATTCAAGGCCATTTTCAAGTTTCAAGTTCCTTTCCAGATTTGGTTTAAAAAACAAAGAAATACAATCAACATTGACGTATATAAAACACAGATTTTAAAAATACATGTACTAGTCATCATGTGGTGGGATAATAAAGGCCAACAAGCCTATCAAGGTATTTCCCAGACTAAATAAAATAATTAAAAAATTGTTTATTATCAGGAAATTGACAAAATGATTTAAACAAATTCAAAACACTGGTCTACACTACCCATACCTGTTATAGAATAAAGTAATTTCCTTTTTTTTATGTCTTTGAATCGAAGGGTCATGCGAGATGAGGCGGTGTCCGACGAGAGAAAATGGTCATTCAAGATCATTGGGTTGAGGTCAGATTCCAGAACATGGTACTTCAATGCAGCGTCAGAAAAAGAAATGAAGGTTTGTACTGCATATTTTATCAATTCTTGAAAGATAACAACATTCCTTTCTTGTAAGGTCCACATCAATTCATGATATGATGTTACAATTTTGCACTTCCAAAGAGTTTAGAATGTGATCATGTTGCTTTAGCTCTGGCAGCCATTACCAGCACAATGTGGATTTCAAGGAATAATTATACTAGATACCTATCTGTATCACCTGGGTTAAGTGTGTCAAATGTAGATTAATGTCCTAGCGCTGTGGCAGAGAATTTAACCCCTTTTCTTGGGGTCAAGTATCTGGCCTGAATTATAAGCATCTTGAAATTTTCCTTGCATTTTTTTTCTTTTCCTGAAATTAACTGGTCAGGGCTACAAGGAAATATTAATTTCTATGCTGGAGGCTGTATGACTCAATTTTTGTTGACCATTTTACGGACAAATGAAAAGGAGGGGTAAAGTTTAAACTGCTACCTGTGTGTCCCGTTAGTGGGTCACATCCGCTAATTTGTTCAAGGGATAAGGCACACCGAGAGATGACCCAAAAAAGGACGGAGTGATAAAAAGATGACTTTGCCGCATTAAAATACTCTTCCTATATCCAATCCAATCCAATCTATATCCAATATTTGTTTAAAAATTATATCAAAGCAGTATTTGTGAGTATGCAGTGAAATTCTTAAGATGGTTTGGCAAGAATCAACGTAAAATGATTGTTGATAAGCAAACGGCCTTCTGAAATTGAAAATTGACCCCTAATTATTGGTAATCACCTGTTGGAAATGTATAATAGGACCCCCTTGCTTTGGATTATTCCTTGTAATTGTCCTCAAACAAAAGAGAGCATCAAAAATAATATCGCTAGTGATATTCGTTGTCTCGCTATCACTAGCGATATTATTTTTAATACTACATCCTCAATGAGTAATATTTTTAGCATTAAAAGAAAGCATGTTTCCGGTCTTCAGTACAATGAAAATGTCCAAACATATTATGTATCATGTAGTCAATTAATCCATTAGTTTAGGAAGGTTCTTTTTCAAAATATTTTCAAGATTATAATCCAAATCTGAAGCAAATGCAAAAAAGAAGGCATATTATTGTCACCAAAATGAACACATTTTTGTAATACTTGCTTGGTGATATTTCATTCCATTTCAGGATGTACTATGTAGATTGTCTTTCCCTTATAGTTTATACCTATATTGAAACAACAGCTTGAATTAAATAATCATTTCAATAGCAAACAAGGCAAACAATCTTTTAGGAAGAAATTTTAGAAATGTTGTTTCCAGCAAGAAAAAGGGATCATCATTTGCAATATAAATGACGAAAATACAGAAAAAACCTTAGCTCAAGTACTTCATACAGATGATTACCAACTTACATTGTTTTTTAAAACTATTTTTACATGTAGTGGTAAATTGGACTGCCTCATTTAGATCATGGGTATCATGTGGAACATGTGACTTGTAAAACAAGTGTGCATGCTGCAATGCGGGACCTCTTAGCACTGGCCTTCTCACAAGGCTTCATTAATTGTAGTTCTTTGTCACACAAGGGCAAAGTGTAGTCCGAAGTATCGATAGACTCAAATAGGTGATTCAAGAAGTTATGATGTTATAAATAGAAGTAATGATGTCAAATTGAGAGTGATGTAATGAAGTTTAAGATGATGATGGTGGTAATGATGAGAATGATAATGATGGTGATGATGACAATGATATTGATAATGCTGATAACAATGGTGGTGATGATGATGATAGTGAAAATTATGACAATGATGAGTATGATGGTTATGATAATAATGATGATATCATGATGATGGTAATGATGAAGATGATAATGATAATGAAGTTGATGAAGATTATAATGGTGATAATGGTGATGATGGTGATGATGATGGTAAAAATGAAATTGATGATGATGATTTATAGATGGCACTTTGTTTTTATACTGATTGAGGCACTTTTCACTTTTTCTATTTATTCTAAAAATATGTAGTCATTGGGTTCAATAACTTATAATGAGGTTATGCTTTTTTAAGGGATAATTTAAGATAATGCCAACTTAAATGAGTAACAATATCCAGATCGAGTTCCAAACTTCCTTTTTCACAAGGGTTCAGAAAATTGTTATGGTTAAGAGATGATATCCAACCAGGAGGGTGTTTCACAAAAACTAAGATGGACTTTAAGTTGGACTTAACTATGGCAGGCTGTTCATGCCACTCTTTGCTCTCATCATAATGATCTTTAGATAAATATTTTTACTACAATAATGAATTATCAAGAAATGTAAATTCTGTAGATTTGTGATCATGATTTGTACGTCTCTTGAGAGACCAATGCCAGTAAATGGTGAGAGCAAACGGTGGCATGAACTGCCTGCCATAGTTAAGTCCAACTTAAAGTTGATCTTAGTCTTTGTGAAACACTCCCCAGGGCCCGTGTGCATTGGATCTTAGTACGTGCCAAACCCTGCAACATCGCTCAAGTCATTTATGATAAGGTATACGTGAGACGTAGATCATATTCTAACATCAAACTTCACTACCAAGTCATGGGATTCAAGTATAATAATAATAATAATAATAATAATAATGTAACTTATATCGCGCCAAATCCACTCTGTGGAGTGCTCAAGGCGCGTGTAAACAGGAAAAACTATCAAGACTGACAGGGAGACTACTAAAGCAGTTGTTTGGTCATGTCACACGTCACATGTAGGAGTAAGAGATGAGTCGGAGCTCCGATCCGTAGCATGGGTTTCCCAGGGAAAGCGGAAGCTTGTCACCCGGTTTGAACAGGAGAGGAAAGGATTCTATTACCGACCCGATGACTGACTCGTAGGGGTCCTGTATTACGGCTCGTTCACATATGACTAGGCTTATCACATCAGGGGGGTGTTTCACAAAGATCCTAAGTAGAACTTAAGTCTAAGTTAGAGAGCCATTTGTAGTCGTAAAATAAAGTTAATTCAAAAGCGAAATTCAAGTATTTAAGTCTTTTCATAAATTCCACATCAAGACATGAAATCTCCTTGATAATAGATATATGAATGATTTGAATCAACATTTTATGCCTTTTAAAATAACTTTTACAAAATGTTTTCAAAGATGCTAATGGATATCCATAATTTTTAAGTCCAACTTAGAGATAAGTTCAACTTTAGATATTTGTAAAACAAATCCCCCCCCCCCCCCCCGTTTAAAAAAAAAAAGATAACTTAAAGTGTAATATGCTTCACATTTTTGTATCTTGTAACACAGAGCTCAGTGAAGACATATAGGACCAGCTTTGTTGTGCGCAGTTGCCATATTCATTAACAAATAAAATAATTCAGCAATGTTGTTTTTTACAGTGTTTTAGCTCTTCTTATCTGAACGAGCCTTTATTTTGCCTACGCTGTTTGCCATGGCATATGTAAACGAAGCCTTAGTCAATGAATGAACGCACTAAGTTTTACATGTCATTTGATAGGAAGGGGGAAAGGGAAGGGAAGGGGGATGCAGTCATAGTTACGTACTACATCACAAGTCTCTTGCCTTTGCTGAATATAAGAAATTCTGTAATTTTGTTTTTATAGAACAAAAGCAAGAACATATGAAAAGTATATTCTTTGCAATAATGAAGCAGTTCTTTGATTATTGCATTGTATTTTAATAGTAGGTATTGATAACAGTAACTGTTCCAAATATTGAGAATTTTATTCCTTGATAGGCTTCAATATGACACATGAAATATTATATACCCCCCCCCCCAAAAAAAAAAAAAATAAATAAAAAAAAAAATTAATAAACTCAAAATGGTAAATTTTGCTACCATTTTCTGGAATTCCCCCACTGTGCAACATACATATAAAGATTACATATCGGCCAAAGTTTAAACAAAACAAAACACTCCACAATAGATTGCAAACAGAAATAGCTAGATAGTTTTAAATGATAACACCATGTGATTATATTACTGTAACTTCAATCATGTTAAATTGATTTAGCAGCTGGAATAACAATAGAATTTAGTTATTTTTCCATCTTTAAGAGGCTCCTCGATAAAATATAAATACACGTACATCTCGTTTCCCTCTTTGTTTCTGTCTTTGTTTCCGTCGAATCACGCGCATCAAATATATTCAAGTCTTCTTGTTTTCACAAGGCATATTTGCCTATGATATCATGTTTCTTGAAGACATTTGTATTCAATTTGGAGGGTATTACTGTGGAAATCGAGGAAATGATAGACAATCCCAAATCCTTGCAGTTGGTTGATGACGTTGGCAAGAGGCTCTGTTTATAATGGCGAGAGTCCAAGTTGGGAGTAAGGGCATGGATTTAAATTGAAATTTGTATGTATTTTAGGCATTTGAGTATGTTCATTGTAATAATAACCCCTTTTCCTTGAAAAAGAATTATGAGAATTAGATAACCACTCATGTAAAATATATTTAGAATCACTCATTGATATTAGCGTTAATCATGATATACAGTTTATGTATATATGGAAAGTGTCATTGTTTAATTTGCTTTTTCTTATAAATATTCAACATAATACTACTCTTAGAAAATAAATTTAGAATCAAATTAGTGGTGATAATTGTACTAGTCTTGATTAATTCTACTTCTACATGTACTTCTATTTATACTTATACTTGTACTTGTACTTGTATTTATATTTAAATACTAATACTTAAACTTGTAATTATACTTATACTTAGACTTATACTTTTATGACAATACTCTGCAGGTTCCTTTTAAAAGGATGTACATGTAGTGCTAAGGATTTTAATGTAGGTGCTTATTTGCAGTGCATGCTTGTTGGTGCAATAAAATATTATCTATGGTCTTGTACTAATATCCACTCTTTCTCTGACAAGAAAGAAAATGGATACCACATTGTTAGAATGAATTTACTATCATTTCATTTAAAATATTTTGATGTATTTTAACATATTTGTTTCGAAAGCAAGAAAGAGAATATGCATCACACTTTGTAGTGATTAGAATCTGAATTTATTTAACAAGACCAGGGCACCATTCCTGAATCCCTGCTTGTACATTTGTATGTGTCTACAGGGAGTATTAATCTTAAGGAGAGATGAGAGAAAGAGAGATAAATAGAGGAAGCAAGCAGAGAAGGGAGGAAAGGGGGATCAAATAGGAGGGAAGGAGGAAAGAAATTATTTATTTGTAAAATGAAAGAGGGAGGCATGAAGAAGCAAGGTAAAAAAGTTGAAGCCAATCAAGATAAACCTTGCACCCCCTCTTTGACAGTGATCTCATCCATATAATGTCATAGCCTGCCGTTCATAATTAGCGACTCACCTTATCCTATCTGTCCAGATGTCACTTTATCAAGTTCAAGTGCATGTCTTTGTGATACATGTCTAAGTGCACAAAGTCATCATGCTCAGAAATTGTTGAAGTGACAAAGAGGTCAAATTGATATTCCCAAAATTTGATTCAAGCAGTATTTAATATTTCTAAACTCCACTCATATCAAGTGCTTCTTAGTGTGGTGTTAATTTTGAACAATCAACTTATCTCTGTAGTAGTAGCTTTATAATCGGAAATCAGCCATTGGCAACAGTTTCTCTTTCTATACCCCATTGTTCTGCTTTCCTCAACTGTCAGACATATTCACGCTAGACGGGACTTAGTTTCTTTAAATATAACCCCTGGTTGGGCTTAAAGGTAAAGACCAGTATTGGCAACGCCCCAATTTCAAAAAATGAAATGGAAGCTCTCATTACCAATCATGTGAAAGAATATGTTTTGACTAATACATGATGATAAAAAATTTGCCGGGAAACCGCCTACTAATTCATATATTTGGTAAATTTATTTCTCTCATGGTCTGGTGAGAGAGATAGGGTAGTCCCATATACATCTTTCTGTGTATAGTGCTTGTAACTTTACGAAGAATGGGCCAAATTTCTTATCATTTTGATGATTCCAGAACCTTGCAGATGCTAGATGCTAGATGATCAACCTTTTCTGATCGATTCCACAACGTTTCTTTCACAATGCAATCGCATGACCATTACTGGTCTTTACCTTTAATATTTTGTTATGAGCATTGACAACTGTCTCTAGCAAAGTCTGAATGTCAAAATTGTTGGGTTAGGGTAATTACCAGATGTAATTGCTGATTGAACTACTTAATAACTTTCAGTTTCTATCTTTCTATATTTGGGGGGGGGGGGGTTCTGACCCTTGGCAACTTTCTCTAGCAAAGTCTGAATGTAATAATGGTTTGTTAAGTATAATTACCAGATGTAATTGCTGATTGAATCACTTCATAACTCTCAGTTTCTATCTGTATCTGTAAGATAGACAGTGTTAGCTGTTCTGCGGGCTAGGCAGAAAATGGTTTTAATAGTCTCTTGAGTATGATTTTGGGAAGTTAGATGAAATTCAATTTAATGCAATTCATCTAAATTCCATTCAATATTTTGTCACACTATATTAGTATGATAATTCATTTTGTTTGATTTTCATTTGTTTCCTGTGATACAGCTATGGATGGCATATTTCAAAGTAGCTATGGAACAAGCAATACATGGAAAAGCAAGAGAAAAGTAAGTATCTCCCAGACTGTGAAATAGAACAAATTAACAAAATAATCTTAAGAAATATTTTCCAAGTATGGCCCCTCAAGGTATAAGAATCATGTGTGACCGAGAAGAAAAAAAATAGCCATGTTGAGATTAGTTATTTTGCAAGTGTCAGTTTTATATACCATGTGTTCTAGAATGTTTAGAGTCTTACCAAAGCTATTTGTACATGAGTTTGAAACTGTCATAGTTTCACATATAAAAGTCATTAAAATCTTCAAGGTTTGAAATACAAGAAAAGCTATTAAGACACTTTTTATTGTGTAGAAACAGCCAGAATATTTCAATTGTTTAAAAACCAAATGTAATATGATAAATCTTTCTTATTGGAATTTTCATTAAAAATTCTGTAGAAAAGCACGAGTTATACATTTTTATACATATAGAGTCAGAATATTAAACATTTCACTAAAAAGTACACCACTGAACATTAACATTATCATCACATGAGTACCGTAAATCTCCGTGTATAAGGCGCACCTGTGTATAAGGCGCACCCCTATTTTGGGGGCAAAAAAAAAAAAAAAAAAAAAAAAAAAAAAAAATCGTTTTTTGTTGTTTTGTTGTTGTTATTGTTTTGTTGCCGAAAACCCACCAAATAATAGTAACAATGTCGTTGTAGAAGAATGTGTGTAAGATCATTAATGTAAATTAAAAACAGGTCCAGACTCTTAAGGCTTCATGATACCAAGTGTCCCACACCAGCCTCATCACATCAGCTAGCAGAAGCACTGTGTTCTATGCCAAACATCAATAGTCATGCATGATATGAATAGAATCCTCTAAATTTCTGACAATAGAGTACCTAGGATAGAACCTTGTGGTACACCATTTGTTATAGAAAAAAAAATTGAGGAATTATTAAAAACTACATTTTGAGATCTATTAGAAAGATTACTTTCAAACCAAGATGACAGACAAGTTTGAGTGTTGTTGTAGTTTCCGAGTGGTGAGTCAACACACTGATTACTGAGCTGGGAGACATTGCCAGGCATAGCGCCATAAATCGAAATCGGGAAGGGAAAAAAAAAAAAAAAAAACTTTTTTTTTCTGTATCTGTGTATAAGACGCACCCCCGATTTTCAAATTTTTTCGGCGCCAAAAAAGTGCGCCTTATACACAGAGATTTACGGTACTCTCTGTGTTTTCTATCAAGGTCATTAAAAATCCTTCAGGATCTGAAATACAAGAACAGCCATCGAGACACGCTCTTCGAGGACGAGTCAAGGCACTCTGGGTCAAGCAGTGGGGGGTCAACGAGCGGATCAAATGACCCCCTGGTCTACGAGGATATCGAGATGCCCCTCTACGATGACACAGCGAGTCCTACCAGTCCTAACGCACCCCTCCATAGACCCCTGCCATCGTTACCTACGAGCACAGACGATTTTGATTCGTGTGAGGATTCATTCTTTTTGTTTGAATTTTTGTTGTTGTTGTAATACTCTGTTGTTTTTATACAAATGTAAATGTAACCTGCTTTAGTGACCACCTGTCTACAAAGGCCACATTTGTTGTTTCTCTTGAAAATGGTTTCTCATTGAATCATGTACTAAAGGAACCTGTCTACAAAGGCCACTTTTTGTGTTTCCCTTGGGTGGTCGCCATAGACAGGTTTGACTGTATACAAATTAAGGTACCGGTAGGAGCTTTTTTGTCTTGATAGGGTTTTCTATCAAAAAGAGCAGTACAGTCGACCTGCTTTTGCAACCCCCTGTCTATAAAGACCTTATTGTGTGTCTCCCTTGACTAGTGTTTCTCATGGACACATGTATTAAAAGAACCTGTACAACAAGACCACCTTCTTCCAAAGACCACCTTTCTTGCTTTCCTTCTGTGGTTTACATGTATGTCATATGCAATGGAGCCTCTAGCTCAAAGTGTGATTATTTAATTTGAAGAGTGCACATCAACCACAGCATAAGAAAAAAATTGATGCTAAATTTGATCCCAATTCAATCATTAGGTCCGAGGCGGTCATCAGCTGGTGCTATGTCGGGCATTAAAAGACCAAATCAATTGTCTACAAGGTCACCAATGGATGCAGACCAGGCAGGTAAGAAACGATTCCGCCTCCAATCAGGTATTCCTATTATTAAATGCAACTGTAAATGTTGTTTGAAAGTACAGGTTTGAATGGCGAGAAGATAACTTGGAGAGTAGGTTTGTGGTAGCACCATGTCGAAGTCCTTAAAAGGACTGTTTGTATTCTTGTTGTCGGTTGACAAGACAATTAACCTCTCCATAACATCAAGTCTTTAGCATACCTGCCAACTACTTGTCATAAAATTACGATTTTTAATTTAATTTTTTTCTTTTCTTTTTTTTTTTTTTTTTTTTTTTTTTTTGGTGCCCGTTCACCTGGCACTGTCCAGGCCGACGCTTAAGCATGCCCAGGAAAGCACCGGCAAGGTACCATGGGTAAAAAGGTTTCATAGCTCAATCACTGTCAACTCACCACTCAGAAAGTGGGACCAAATCTTTGGTTTTAAAAACAGCATTGTTTACTATTATTATTATTAAATCAGCGCCTTCAACTGCAACTCAAAGTAAAATCGCTTGATTTTTCGGTGACGGACCTTGGATACTTCTTCCGTAGTATGGTGGTGTCAACAACAACAAAATTGGGTATTCGCCTTTAAGTGTCCTCGAGTACCTCATTACACGCTTATGCACATCCCTTTATTTTTCTCCTCCAGGTTCATTTCATCAGGGGAATTTTGAGCTTTTAGTCCTTGTTTTTTAAAATATTTTTATGGGGGAGGGGGTTGCATAAGTGTTGAAAAATGAGTTTAAAGTGAAGGAAAAAGGCATTCCTACATGTTGAAAATACCAAAAGCTCCCTACCGTGGGAGGGGGACAGCCCTCTCCCACACCCACCCCCGCTCGGTCGCTTCGCTCCTTCATTCTGTCGCTCCGCTCCGTCACAGTCCTCGTAAAAAAAGATTACTATTTTTAGTCTTCAAAGGTTGGCAGGTATGCTTTAGTGATTCTCAGCCCTTTCCAGGCTTCTCAATCAACACAAAAGAATACAAACAGTCCTTTTAAAGCCCCACTGCACTACTTGTAGCTACTTGCGCCCTCTATATAGCCAACAATGCCTAAGCGGTGACCATTGGTCCCCCATGATCCCATTTTTCTTATGTTAATTGAGAGCTGATTTGATGAGATAACCACCTGTCAGTGACCATGCAGGGAGGTCTAATCCCTCCTGGCCAAAAAAGTGCAGATAGGCTTTAAGGACTATCGACATGGTTGTACCGCAAATCTACCGTGCTCTCTAAGAAACTGTAAATGATGATAAAATTGTCTGAAAAGCAATAGCGTCAAGCTCTGCAGGCTCTCAGCAGACGATATGTGATTTTGTTTTTAACATATATGATTGGCCTTTGTAGCATGTAAATTGAGGGATCTATACTTCAGAATCAGATGTATGAAGTGATAGTCAGTTCTTGAATAAATGAGCAAGCCATACAAATATGGTTTTGCTTCTCACTATAGTTCATGAGAGATCTTATTTATTTATTTAGTTTTTCTATCTATCTTATTCAAATATATTTATACAGGAACACAATATCAGTATGATACTTTTTTCCATGCTGGTCCTAATATTGAAACATAAAAACAGGAACAATTGTTGAATGGTAAAAACAAATAACAGTCAACATAATGACGAGGAAAACAATCAAGTCTGGATCTTGAATTGTAATTTGCAACCATATACTGAAAGTATTACATTTCCTATTTCCTATTGGGTCTATAAAAACAAGGCTTATTTATGTAGCTTATGTAAACATTGTTTAGAGGTAACCACTCAGATCTGGAAGAAGGATTTTTATGTCAATGAAAATGCCACTTTTTATTCTACTTTTATTAAGTTTTTTTTTTATATTTGTCAAGGAAAATTCCCATGGCCGAAGCATTGTCATCTTCTCTTCTATTGTTGTCTACATTCATATTTATATTTATCTGTTTGTGTGTATTTGTGTCAGGCAGGACATTGTCAATCAAACCTGATACAAAAACAAATCTAGCCTGTCATAGCAAAGGATACATCAAGGATTATATGGATATCATAAGCCAACAGGGACACTGCTTTCATGAAATACAATCCGGTCTTTTTGGAAGTTGCAGTAAATTCAAGGATATCCTTAGCCAGATCAGATACCGCTTATTCCAATTATTCTTCCGTCATAAGGTTAATAACAATGGATTTTAGCAACATTTTAAAAAGATACATTTATCAAATTACATCTATCCATCATAGAAGATTCAACATTGATTTTGAAGATATTTTAACCTAAACTTGATAGCACTTACATGAAATAATGTCTCATCAAAAGTAATGATGATATTTAAAGAGAAGGTTGAGTTCTGGGAAGAGGTGAAAAATAATTTGTGAGCGTTATCATTCTTATTATGCAAGTGTGAAAGAACACCAGATAAGACATGTTCCCTGAAAAGCATGGCTCTTCAAATGCCTTCATATTCAAAATATGTCATGTAACATCGTAAAACTCAGGGTAGGATTTTTACGCCACGTGTTCGTGTAGTCCCATATATATCTTTCTATGTACAGTGTTTGTAACTTACCAAGACTTGGCCAAATTTCTTAACATTTTGATGATTCCAGAACCTTGCAATACACACAAATTCGTATATGCTAGATGATCAACCTTTTCTGGTCGATTCCACACCGTTTCTTTCACAATGCAATCGCATGACCAGAACTCAACTTCATCTTTAAGAATTGAGGGTTTGAGGATAAATGAGCCAAAAGGGATAATAGTTCAACCCAAACTATCCTGTCTTAAACTATGATTTAACACATTCAGAAATATCTTAATCTAAAAAGGATAAGAAAACAGTTTAGACGACATCAAATCTTAGCCTAAAGAGATGATTCCATCATAAACTACTGTCTCATCGTCAGGGATATTACAACAGATGTGAAGATATCTTAATCCCAAACAGATCATACTCTCACAAATATCTGTCTTGTCATAAGGGATATAACAATGGCTTTGCAATGGGATAAAAGTCACATAAAGTGGAACTTCTGTTCCTTGACTACCATGTATGAGTTGGCTGTTTTTATTGTTGACAAAAATCCAACTCAACAAGCATGCATGTCTATCCAAAGAGGATTTATGAAAGATATATGGCTCCTTCCTATAGATTAGATTTTCTGAAACTTTAGAGATGGAAATGTCAGATATCATAATGGTTTGAGGCAAACTCAAAAGATTTGAAAGATAATCTCTGTCTTCCTATACACTGGATTTTTTTCGATTTGTAGAGATTTTAACGTCAGATATTGCAAAGGTTTGAGGCAAGTTCTGATAGTGAAGATATGTGTACACGTCATAACCAATATTAAAACATTTGCAATCTTTATCTGTACATCTGGCACATTCTTATCTACCGTATGAATCTCCTTTATTGATCCCTCGTTCTGTAACATCTTTGTCATTATTGATTGTTCTATATCATTTCTGAGGGACCGTGAGAAACAAAGAAATATTGCATCAAAACCACAAAACATACCCAATTAACAGGAAGAAGATTCTTTCACAATTCCTTATTTGTATCTGTGTCACGTGTATACATATTTTATGTTGTTGTGATGACTATATGTTTTTGTTTCTTATCTTCTTACTCATTCTTTTGTTTTCAACCATCTTGTCAATGTCTACTGTATGTCATTGAACAAGTCACCAGTATGTTTGTCTCATCGTTGCAGCTTTTCTTGGTTCTTTCTGTTGATGATCGTCCTGTTTGTCTTGTCGCTTTTCTTTGATTGTCAAATTTATTTCATTATATCTAAGGATTTTCTGTATCTTATCTTCAAGTTGCTATTTCTATTTCTATGCCTGTACCCCTTTGATATCAATAGTAGGTCTAGGATCTAGAACTCACTCCGATCCCACCAAGCATCAAAATGACAGCTCCTCCTCCTCCTCCTCTTCCTCCTCCTCCTCATCCTCATCGTCATCCTCCTCCTCCTGTTCATCATCATCTGGGTCTAGAAGGGGGTCATCCACGCCAGGAACGAGACTTAAGATCCCCTCCAACTCGGCGCCAGGCTCGCCCAGTAGTCGACCACGCTTTCCAGAACCGCTTAAGATCCACCGTGAGTTTAGGGATCATCCTCCGTCTCTGGAAAGGATCGATCCTTGGGCACGCGCATGATTGTTCTTAGTCACTAGTAGTGTTGTAGATGGATTGTTAGTTGTGGCCTTGCAGAATCCTGCCTGAATTCTTTTCCATGATCCTTCTGATCCATTTTTGCTTTTTTTTGCAGATCTAGAAAGAACCTCAACCCATCATAACTGAAGCGCAATCCAACCTGCGTCAGAGATCACCCGTGCATTGAGACCACCTGCCTATGAAGACCTTTTCCTTGAGTCAATTTTCCCTGTATTTTTGTCCACAGAACGTAGTCACTGGATGAGTTATGCTGTGTTGCTGCTTACAAAGGATTGTTCTTAATGAGTTTTAAAACCATGATGGCAGGAACTTAAATAAATCAACAATTCAGGCATGATGTGGTTTTCAATCCATATACTAGTAGTGCATACCATAGGTGTTTTTTAGTGACATCTTCACTCGTTTTCTGTGGTACATTTACACCATTCGCACTATTCATGTGTTTGTTGTTTATTGAAGATTCAGTTGGTACGTTCATTGTAGCTTCAGAAACATTAATCGTCATTTAGTTCATTCATGGTGCATGTTAGGACATACATTACTAATTAGTGTTTTTGTTTTTCAACTTCACAGGCTTTGTGGTTACTTTTATACATAGCTGTGGTACATTGCATGCTTTCATGGTGCTTGATGATAATGCCTCTGAAAATAACTAAATAAACTAGTAAATAAATAGTCTTCAAGTGTTTCTCTAAGGTGTCTAGTGTGGGTGCTGTACGGATGTCCCGGGTCAGTTGATTCCAGACGTGGGGTGCATATGATTGGAAAGCACTGTCATCTGTCACTGTGGATGTTCTGGGTATGTGGAGAAGAAAGCGTCAAGTAACGCCTGGCTGGAATGCTCCCCAGGGAGTGGAGATTGTGCACACAGTGTGAGCGGGCAAGCACTTAATCCAATGACCGGGGTAATAGTATATCTGTAAAGCGCTTAGAGACATTTGTATTAAGCGCTATATACATGTAAGCGGAATATTATTATTATTGCTCATATCATGTCTCTTTGATATTACAGATTTTGATGAGGACTACATCACGCCTGAGATGGATGCCCAGTCACCGAGCAGACCTCTACCGCCGACGCCCGGTACTCCCAAGATGGGTCAGATGATCATGCCGATGGGAAAGACCCTTCAACAAGAACTGGAGAATAGAAAGAGGAGAGAACCAAGCAAGAGACTGACCAACAGACAGCCGTCCATCGAAGAGGGATCGGAAGAAGACAAACCAACGTTGAGGTGAGTGATACCTCAGGCAAGCCATCGGATCGACCTCAAACTGACGGTTTCTGCTCGGGCACTTCAGGGAAATTAGATTTTTGTTTGATAGCTTATCAATCAGATGTTGGTCTTGTAGTTGCGAATAGGGCATGAGAGAGAAGGAGTTTGTGCCCTTCTCATTCATTTCACATGTTGATAAGATGTTGTTTGCTTACCAAAATCTTGTTTATGGCTTTATTTCTAAACTTAGTTTGTTAATTTACAACTACTAACTGAGGTGTTTGATAAGTACTTGTCTCAAAATGATTTTGTTAATATTTTGCAATGAACCGTGCATTGAGTTATATATCTCATTTACTCAAATTTTTCCTGAATTTATAACCTTTCTTGTACTACCAAGAAGATGGGCCATCCTAAACCATAAATCTATGATTTGTACAAGTATTTTGTAGCAGAAACCAGAAAAATTATCTACTATTTCTTATCCATCTGCAGGAGAGGACCTGAGGGAAACAGTTTCAGGAAACCTATCACAGAAAGACCTTTTCGTGGTCCTGAGGTAAGATTGGCCATTTTGTAATGACTTCAGGGGGATGTTTCACAAAGATCCTAAGTCCAACTTAACTCTAAGTTAGACTTTAACATTATGGATAGCCATTTGTAGCCTTACGATAAAATATATTAAAAACCGAAAATTTCAAGTATTTTATACTTTTTTTTATGAATTCCACGTCAAAATCTTAAAATCTCCTTGATAATAGAAAAGATGAATGATTTGAATCAACATTTAATGCTTTTAAAATAACTTTTACAAAATATTGTCATAGATGCCAACGGCTTTCCATTATTGTTGAGTCCAACTTAAATATAAGTTCAACTTCAGATCTTTGTGAAACACTCCCCTATTTTTTTGTACGTGAAAATTGTCTTTGTTTAGTTACCAAGAAAAAAAAGGATTATGTATGAAAAAAATGTAATACCTAGTTTGTTTATCTTTCTGTTGGAAATGAAATAAATATGAATTGACTTGAACGCAAACCTCAAATTTAGTGCATACAGGATAAGCTTTTGGATGTAATTATAATATGGGAAAGTTGTAGACAATCATAAGATAAACAAAATTGTGCAGCAGGTCTCATTCACAGTCTTTTTGTTTGTTTTTGTTTTGTTTTTTGGTGTTCATTTCTTGGATACCCATGACAATGATCACTGAATATTGTAGGATACCGCATATGCTTCCAATATGTTCATTTGAACCAAATCCATGACCCCATACCAATACTTTGTATTACCTTTAAGAACTATCATGGTAATAAAAAACAAAGAATATATTAGAATACAATAGTTGCTATGAAATGTCTCCATATGTAGTGTTTGTTTCTGTAATAATAAAAAGCACATGAAATATTAATCATACTGTTATGTTTTCTTTCTTTTTTCTGTCATTTTAGTTGCAGCCAGTACTGAAGCCACTAGTATCAGCCAAGCCCTCAGATGCCATTAAACCAGCTACAAGACCAAAGCCTAAGATTATCACACCAAAACCTCCAGTTAGGGTAAGACCAACCAATGGTAACATTAGGCCTGTCTTCATCAGCTCGAGTTTGCCAATAAACCCGCTATTTTAACAAATGATATTCAAGAATGATTTCTCATACCTTGGAAAAAAAATAGGTAAAATTTATAGGTATTGTCATACATAGAAAAGTAGTTTCAAAGAAATTCCATGAGATAATTCACACCCATCTAATCCTGCTTCTGACAGGTTGATTTTTCAATATTTTTTTCTCCTCTAAATTGTAGTTAATACCCCATTTTCAAATAATCTTGATCAGTTTTACCAATATCACCATCTTTGCACGTTCAGAACCTACTGCACTATTTGTATAAGAGTAGGTGAAAACTCAAGTGTAGTGGTCCACCTGCACACCCCATTATACCAGATGGACCTTGTGGAAGATTAGCCCTGTGCTAAACAAGTTATCCAATCAAGTCTACTACTACTAACTCCTATCACAATTTTTAGATAAATATGACATTTGCTTCAAGTTTTCTGTCTCACCTTTTCTTGTCCTGTAGCCCAAGCCATCGGGTGGGCCCGCCCCTGCGGTGCTGCTTCCTGAAGCAGCGTCTATTCAGTCCTCAGACAAAATCCACACAGAAGGGTAAGAGCTATCGCCTTGCTTATAAGGGTAGCCATTCCCCCACATGTGTGCAGTGTAATATGTAATAATAATATTTCCCGTTTATATAACGCTTAATAAATCAACGATGTCTCCAAGCGCTTTACAGATATATTATTACCCTGGTCATCGGATTTAAGCTTGCCGGCAAACTATTTGTGCACATTCTCCACTCCCTGGGGAATATCCAGCCAGGTGCCATTTTACTAACGCTCACAATGCTGGGCATACTACACTAACGTTCACATTCTACCGGGTACCCATTTAGCACCTGGGTTGAGAGTGGCAAATGTAGACTAACGTCTTGCCAAAGGACGTTGGCATCGAGCTGGGATTTGAACTATGAACCTTGTGGTCTACAGTCCGGGCAACTTATCCGACCACAACACCTATGTACACATTTGATTGTAGAGGTGTCGTGGTCTAGTGGATAAGTCACTGGACTGTAGATCACAAGGTACGGAGTTCAAATCCCAGCTCGACGCTAACGTCCTTTAGCAAGATATTAATCTACTCTTGCTATATATACCTTGGAAATATACCTTGGAAGTAGGCATTTAAAGTTAAAAACTTATTTGCCTCTCGTTGACATTCGGATGAAGAATCCATATTTTGACACATGTTTAGTGGCGCTATACAGCAATTGATGAACATGGACAAGCGAAGGACTCCTCTGGGTCATATTGATCTTTTCTTGACGACCAAAATTTCAATAAATTGGATTTAAAGCTGTTTAGTGACATGCTCTCCACAACTACAGAGGAGAGGTTGTTCCATTCATTGATACATCTCTGTGAAAATCTAGGTGATATAAATAGATATCTCGTAGGAAGAAATTCGTCAAATGCTAGCAGCACTACTGTAAAATCCCCTCTTGTAGGAAGAAATTCGTCAAATGCTAGCAGCACTACTGTAAAATCCCCTCTTGCGCCATCTCAGGTCATCTGTAGCACTATGGTCCCATAACTCTCTGCGCTGTTAGTTCTTGCATCAAGTCATCTATCTGCAAAGCAGAAATTAGGTTTGGGGTTACGCACTGTTGGCAAGTTGACCATGAGATGGCGCTGTGCAATAAACAGTATTGCTTTGAAGCCTATCTGCACTAGTTTGGCCTGGAGGGATATAGACCTCCCTGCACGGTCACTAACATGTGGTTATCTCATCAAATCAGCTCTCAATTCATTCACATAAGAAAAAGGGGACCAAGCAGGATCAACAGTTACCGCTTAGGCATTGTTGGTTGTATAGAGGGCGCAGGTAGCTGCAAGTAGTGCAGTCCTGCTTTTAATGTGTACCGATCACCTGATATGTTGATATTTTGTATTAAAACATGAAATCTATTATTGGCAGTACTGTAGGGGTTGAAGATGTGTTTCAATCAACTACATTGTCATAAATAAAGGGAGTTGTTGCTAATTGTAGATTTTTGTCGTCTTTTCACTTTCATTCTTCCAGTCTTTTACGGAAGTATCGTTGTGATGGGATGTACCTAGTAAGACTAGGATCGGAACATGGCCAGGTATGTGGTACATTTTATTTCTTTCAATCAGCTTCAGTTAATTTGATGCATTTCATTAATTCATTCTGCTATTGCTTAGTTGACTTATTTCAAAGTGCAATTTCAAACAATTATTTCAAAACCTAATTTTGCAAATAGATCTACCAAATAAACTAAAACTTGATATACATAGATGAAATATTTCCAATAAAGATGTGTAGCATTAGAACAATTTCAAAACTGGGGAATATATTCATTGATTGATTGTTATGACTTGGGTGAGAGAGAAGGAAGTTTGTGATCCTTTTAGATAAACATTTCAGAAGCGGATCTAGAGGGGGGGTTGGGGGGGTTGCAACCCCCCCCCCCCTTGGGCGGCCCCAAAAAAAAAAAGGAAAAAAAAAGAAAAAAAGAAAGAAAAAAGAACGCACGCTGGAGAGAAACCCTTTCAAGTGCAAATATTGTGAGAAGATATTCAACTCATCTGGTAACTTAACCAAACACATGATAACTCTGGATATAACTATGTATTAAACTGTTACTTGATTTAAAAAGACGTTATCATGCACTGCTTTTTATGGTCTCCATTGTGTTAATAGATGCCAGGAAAACATCACTTACGGGGTTCAAATAAACACCCCCCAAAAAATCGGATCGCGGCTCGTGGACGATGCTCCGCATCGTCATTATTTTGGTCAAACCCCCCCCCCCTTAGCAAAAAGCTAGATCCGCCCCTGCATTTAGGGGACTACCGGTATAGAGATATAGATAATGTCACGTTCAAAGCACAAACTCACAGGATTGGACATTAAACCCAGAACCTATATCAGACCTAGGAAGTGTTTCACAAAGACTAAAATCAACTTAAGTTGAACTTGAACTATGGCAGGCCAATCATGCCACTGGTTGCTCTCACCAGTGGTCTCTCAATGGACGTCATAAATCTACAGAATTTACATTTTTGTTATACTGGTAGTTTATTGTGGGAAAAAAAGTTACTTACATTGTAAATGTCAGCTATATTTAAGACTTGGACTTATACTACGGTAGGCAATTTATGCCCTTAAATAGTCTTCAACCAGCTGTAAAAAAACCTTAGAAGTTATGATCTTTTTTCCTTCAATAATAAACTATCGACAAATGTGATTTGTGACCATGATTTGTACATCCCTTGAGAGACCAATGCCAGGAATGGTGAGAGGAACCAGTGCCAGTGACATAAGTCGATCTAAGTCTGAGCGAAACACTCCTCAGTTCTAAAACCACTGAGCCATTGTACTTGCAGCATGATTTCATTGCCATGATTTCACTGGTTGTTTGGGGTTGAGTGATGTGAAGGCTAATTTGATGTGGCCTACTACCATGGCTAAGTGATTTCTTCACAGCTCATTTAACAAACAAATATAAGCTCCTATGGAACCAATAACACTACAGTGATAAACAGATTTGATTAATGTGAGAGAGAGGAGAGAGACAGAAAGAAAGAGAGAAGTAGAGGAGAGAGACAGACGGGCAAAGACACAAAAGAGAGAGAAAATGCAGACATACACTGTACATGTTCAATATATTAAGAGAAGAAGTAAGGGAGAGATAATAAGATAGAAACTGGGTGTCAATTGGGAGCAATAATTGGAAAGGAAAGACAGGCAGACAGACAGAGAGACAGACAGACAGACAGACAGACAGATACAGACAGACAGAGACAGACACAGAGAGAGAGAGAGATACAGAAACAGAGAGACAGACAGAGAGAGATAGACAGAGAGAGATAGACGGAGAGAGACAGACAGAGAGACAGACAGACAGAGAGACAGAGAAAAGAGACAGAGAAACAGACAGACAGACAGATACTGAGAGAAATGGGCATACATATATGAGACATTAAAAGAACTTCATGTAGCAAAGGAGAGGAAGAGAAAAATACAGAAAGTTAGACCTGAAATGAAAGAGTGTCATTTAAAAAGACACTCCCTTTTATTTCAGAAAATTCAATCATGGTAGGTACATGAGCATATATACTTTGCAAGATTTGTGAATTTTCTTCATTTTTCTAAAGTTTAACAAATAGATCAACTTTATTTTTTTTCTTCATGCAGGTTCTTATGGTATGGGACAGTCAGAACTCCAGATGTAAACACTATAAAATATTTCAAGATCAGGTAAATATTGGCATTAAATTCATTACCTTAATTAAAATCATCAACAAATTCATCATCTACAGTAGGTTTGCGGGTGCACCATGTGTGAGAGAGAGAGAGAGAGGTTTGAGGAGTCCTGAAAAGGACTCTGACTCTGTAATCTTTCTTTAGTCAGAGTCCTTTTAAGGACTCCTCAAACCTCTCTTTCTCTCTCACACATGGTGCACCCACAAACCTACTGTATATCTACATCACCATGCAAGCCGACACTTACAAGCAGAATCAAATTCATCATCATCATCACCATCATTTATCATTATCATTTTGTTTTTCATCATTATAAAAAAACTCTCTCTCTCTCTCTCTCTCTCTCTCTCTCTCTCTAAGTATCATATCGATTGACTTTGACGATCATGCTGTACCACAACCCTCGGTTCCTATTTTTCTCTATTAGCACCACTTCCAGTTCATTCATTCCTCTCTATAAACACTAATGATTTTTATTATCATCCTTGATATTCTTGTCATTATTGCCACCTTAATAATATGTAGAACATTTTTAATCCTATCTCAGACACCCATATTTAATTTTGACCATCCTCTCAGTCTCTAACTGAGCTTCACTAGACTATGTAGGATAGTGAGAATTTAGAAATTGCAGACACATTGTCACATTCTGAGTTATCTCTTAGTAAATATACTGTTTTCTGCTGATATATGTGTGAGGATATTTAATGTGTTCTCTTGTAGTGTTATTCAACTCTTTAGGAATAATAATAATAATAATAGTTTGTTCTCTTATAGGGAATTTCAGGACCGAAGGCCCTCTCAAAGCGTTTTAAAATGTACAATGTACGTTTACCTAATAGCTTTATCAACTCATGTTTGTCTCCATTTTTTTCTCCTCAGGATTCCAATCTTCACTTGGACCATGTTCCTAAGTTTGACAACATCCTCAAGTTACTAGAACATTACAAGACCAACGCATTACCAAACAGCAAGCTCTATCTTCAGAAAGCTTTCGCTGGTTGAGAGCAGGAAAACAAACAAACAATCAAACACTCTGAAGCTGGCGTTCTCTGCTGATGCGCTCCCAATCGTGTCATCTACATATGTTACCATGGCAACAGATGCTTGCGTCTCGCTGACATGGCTCATAGAATGTAAGAGTTGATGGTGATTGAAAGACTCTGAAGCCCCATGGAGATGCCTCTTCGCAGAGCCAAATACCGATGTTGGATCCACGTAAAAGCATCTTAAATTCGAACTGTTTGAAGCAGTATGGTTCTAGACCAAATTACGAATATCCTAAGCCCAATTGGACAAATTTGTGATGATCCTTTGAATAGTGAGTCTCTTGTGGAAGACCGTATAAAGCATTTCTTTTCTATAATGTTCAGATGAATAAATGGCATTGTGAAATTTTGCAGTTTTGTCAAGATGCTGCGGTTGAGAGACAACGTTTATCATCATCTCAGGCAGAAAGATTATGCCTAGAGTCATTGACATTGACTTGTGGTGTTAAAAGGTCGTACAAAATGACCTCACATGATTGGAGGATGCAACATGAATGACTGAGATCAAACCTAGATGCGTTTGAAGAAGTGGGCCTTTAGAAATTGCTGAAAAGCAAAGCAAAGGTGTCATCTTGGATATGCGTTGGAGACCCTTGAGGTTCATCATCATCATCATCATCATCAGGGTACAGGATGAGGACGCAAACCCTGTGACGGACACCTTCTTCTCCTTACATTTGAGTACTTCTGAGTTCATCCACTACAGTTTAGGAAGATAGATTGATGATGGAGTCTGTCTTCAAGGAACATCCTGTAAGAGAAGCCCCTACCAGTTCCTTGAAGTTCATCATCATCATCATCATCATCAAGGTACAGGATTAGGATGTAGATCCTGTGATGGACACCTTCTTCTCATGACATTTGAGTACTTCCGAACAGTTCATCCACTACAGTTTAGGTGTCTGTCTTCAAGGAACGTGCTGTAAGAGAAGCCCCTATCAGTCCAGCTCGATTGTTCTGTAAGAGAAGCCCCTACCGGTCCAGCTCGATTGTTCTGTAAGAGAAGCCCCTACCGGTCCAGCTCGATTGTTCTGTAAGAGAAGCCCCTACCGGTCCAGCTCGATTGTTCTGTAAGAGAAGCCCCTACCGGTCCAGCTCGATTGTATAAACTAACAGGACACACTCTTGTTCTACTCCTTCAGTTTCATAGCCACGCTTGTTCTCAGGAAAGAATTACACAATATATATCTGTTCCAGTTGTGTTTACCAATGGTTCAATTCAATTGTGTGGAATTTGAATTTGAATTGAATTGAATTGAATGCTTTATTGAGAATACTGAACACTGCAGCTTGGGGGCTGAATTACATTCAGTTTACAAAAGCAATCTTAAATCAATTATTGCGAGAATACATTCAAAGATAAAATTGATATTGTGACACAAATTATGTATGACCCACACTTTTCTGAAAGAAACTTGCCAAAACTAGATGCCAAACAGAGACTTGTATTACGAGTAGAGACTTTTCTTCTGCAGCTCTTAGGTTTAATTAGTGCGACACACGTGTAACACACATTTGCTCTGAAATTGACAGATTTGACTCATTGATGCTGTTGGGATAAAGGTTATATAATGTGTTTGCAGTTGATGTATTTGACTTTTAGATGTGATATTTGCGTGCAGAAGATGGCGGAAAGATCGCAGAGTGCCATCAATCAGTCCTGGGACCTGTCCTACAAAGAATTGCGATTGATCCAGATTAATCGCAAGTCCGCCAATCACGCTCAAAATTAACAACTCCTTACTCTTTTAGTACAGATTTTCGATCGATACCAAGTTGTGATTGATTTGAATCAATTGCACCTGGCTATAAGAATAACAAGCTTATAAAGTTGATTATCCAAAAGCTGCAAAATATCAATTTTTGTTATTGATGAGTTGAAGCTATAGCAGTCTTTACTCTTTATAAGTGATGGCAGACTAAAGGAATATGTGATTTTTAATCAGAATGATATTTACTGGCTGAATTAACGTAATAGAATTAATAAATACATTACTTGATTGTGATTTATAGCAATATGAATCTGGTGTATGAACTGCCAATTGATTCTACTATTTTAACGTCTTCCTTTATGTAAATGAATTTGATGAAGGCATTGTGTGTATCAGTATGTGTATATTTCGTAATATAATCCATCTTTTTGAGAAATGTATATATTACTGTAACAATGATTTAGAAATATGTAAGCTATGTTTTTATGGCAAATTATAGATATGTATACAGAGGAAACAGAGTAAATAGTTGTGCATATTGAGTCATATCATTCCAAATTATAAATATATAAATATATACATAGAAAAGGAATACTATATACACAGAAAGTGAACTATTTTTGTACAAATAATATTGATATGTGACTATTGTAAATCTTCAGTATGTGGCATACAGAGTGGTTTAGAGTGTGGCTTATAAAAACAACTGAAAGAAATGTTTGTGAACAAAGAAAAGTTTTGAGTTGTAGGTAATCATGTTATCTCTGAAGGAGTATACATGCAATTCTAACTAGGAACTATGTGTCTTTTAAAAAGATAAAGAGAGAGAGAGAGTGTGTGTGTGAGAGAGAAGTAGAACTCCTTTTCATCAAATTTCATCAAAGTTAAATCATATATTGTGCAGTAGCCTTAAATTGTGTAACTCGTCAGCTTACAGTAAGACTACGGTAGCATAAAATTGAGTTATATATTATATGTCTTAAAAAGGAAATAGTATGTGTTAGGACTGGAAAAATATATTTCTATTTAGTTAAAAAATGAAGTCCACCCTGATGTTGGTTTTAACAAAAGCTGAAAGTTTTAGCAATATCCAATTAAAACTAGGAAAGTAATGAATTTCTCATCAGTGAAACATAAATTGGCAACACTGTGACGTATCTTGCAAGCTCTTCTCAAAATTGCTCTTTTCCGAAAATTCCATAAACTGTCATTTTCTTAGTTATTAATGACGGAACAGATTTGATTCATACAGGGACATATTTCCCAAAATTATGAATGTATGATTAAAAGTTTCTTAATGGAAAATGTAAGTATTTTAGTACAGGGGAAAATGGAAGTGGAGCTCGCGAGATATGTAACAGAGTTGCCAATTTGTGTTTGATTGATTGCACCTTCAATATTCATAACATTCTTTAATTTTTTTCTCAAACTTTCAAGGAACTGTTCCTCTCACGTTTCTATTAGATCCAACTTAACGTCAGGGTGGACTTCCCCTTTAAGAAACCAATCAGCGTAATATGCAATCAAGTGATGTGTGCCAAATGGAGGTGTTTAATTGAAAAGTGATATGTTAGGCAAGGAATTTATGATAGTGTAATTCAAACTTATTATATTTGAAGGGTCAAATTAGATTCGGTCTTTCGTTTTATGCAAAATTAGTGAAAATTAAAGTATTTTTGAATGATAATGCAACTTAATGCAACAGTCATACTGTTATTGAATTGAAATTAAAATGTGTTTTTTAATTGTACATGAAGCTTGTTATTCTTCAAATATTGAGTTGAACTGGCCTGGGCTACTTTTTAAATAGACTAGAATAGATTATGACAAAATAAATCATATTTTAAAAACTGTATATTTTCTTATTGTTAAATCTGACAATACTGGGGACAATCATTTAACATGACAGCCTCCAATGAACATCATCATTGATTGTGTGGAAACAAGAATTGATTGGTAGAAATGCAGACTTTAATACGACTACTAATCCTTGATCAAAGGTTGTAAACGAAGCATGTGTTTAGAACCAGAAGGGCATTAACCCATGTACCTTTACAGAGAGTTATAACGTCCTGCTGGCTAAAAGACAAAAGTGGAGAAGATGGTGATGTGTTAACGTGAGATTATGAAGATACAGAAGGAAATAAAAGTGTGTTTGACCGTTTTACTTAGCACAGTTGATTTGCTTAGTTGATAGCTACTAATGTAATTCATGCTTCTCCATATTATTTTGAGATACAATGCATATTTTCATCATTTAATGGGATTGTATTATGGATAAAGTGCCTTATTTTGTTCTAGTTAGGATTGACATTAATGTTTTACCACATGGGCCCTTTCCACTTTGTGTATGTTATAACTTTAAATGTTTGTTAAGTTCATGTTAATGAACTGTGTCACTTTTAAAAATTGCCCCCATATTGCTCAATGTTTATCTCTTGTTTTTAAATTTGTTAAGTCTCTTTCAAGAATGTTTGTTCATCTTGATTATCATGAGGTCTTTGAAAAGCATGGATTCATGCTGAAATAATGTATGTTACACAGAAAGAGCTGCTATACTCTGTGTTATTAAATATATAATGCAAAATGAATGGTCTTGTGAACATTGTATTCTTTTTAAAGAGATAGATAGCGAAAAAGGAAGAGAAAGAGAGCAAGAGAGAGAGAGAGAGAGAGAGCAGGAGGAAGAGAGAGAGCGGGAGAGAGAGAGAGAGAGAGGGGGGGGGGAGAGAGAGAGAGCGGGAGGAGGAGAGAAGCAGTGGGGGCATAGGCGTTTTCTGTAATTCATTAGTTCATTATTATCATTTAGTAACTCGGAAGGGACAACAGTGGTTCATAGATTCATTTTCAAATATGATTTCCTACTCACCATTAACATACAATTATAGACCTTTTTATAGTGACTTCTGTATCTATACTATGATTTTCCATTGTTAATTACTAGGCTACCACACATTCAGTGTGTGATACTAAAGACAAAAAAGTCAAGTCTTGATTCAAATTTCAAATAGTAACGTGAGTACGGTATTATCACATTAGCACAAAGTCGAAATTATTGAGAATGATTTTGTGAGCATTCATTTGATAGGGATAGATCCCGTGGATAGACAAGTTCAGCCCCCAGGGTTCGGCTATAAACATCACCGTAAATATCGAAGACAGTCGCGCGCAAATTTTTCTCGATTTCTTTCCGATCAAATGCTACTTATATTATATCATGAGCAGGTGGGAGGAAGAAGGGGGCGACACCCGATGCATCTTAGTTACCGAATGGGGAAGGGTCTACGAGGGGATCCCCTCACACACCCCAAATAAAAAGACTCTACATGACATGTATTATTTGTTATTAAAACAAATGCATTTTAGAGACGCTTTTTTGGGGTAATTTGGTCATACATTTATCATCGAGTGTGAATAGTTTCCATGTAATATTTTCAGTTGTGAAAGTTAGGCATGTTGACTGCAGGCGCGTAGCCACGGGGGGGGGGGGGGGGCACGGGGGGGGGGGGGGGCACGTGCCCCCTAAAATTTCCAGGATCGGTTGAAATTTTGTAGACCCCTTTTTTTGACCTCGATCGATTACATGTATGTGCCCCCCCAAACATCAAACTCTGGCTACGCGCCTGATGTTTAGTAGGCCTACTTTTGATCACACAGGCAAGTCGAAGACTGATAGGCCCGAATTCGGGTAGGGGTGATCCCTGGAACATTTTCATGGGAGAGCAAGCGACCCCTTCTCTCCCCGCTCTTGGTAGATTCTTTTCACCATTTTCTCTATTCGGGTAGGCCTAGGGGTCAGTGGCGTACGCAGGATTTTTTCAAGGGGGGGGGGGGTTTAAAATCGGGCCCAAAATTTCGCAACGACTCAGGAAAATTTGAGAATCGCGCCGGCCGAAAAGTCGCTCAGTAGGGGGGGGGGGGGGGGGTAAGAGGACACGACGAGTCCAAAAAAAAATCGCAACGACTCAGCCAGCAGAAAAGTCGCTCAGCGGGGGGGGGGGGGGGGGGGGGGGTAAGAGGACACTTTTTTTTTTTTTTTTTTTGGGAGTCCCAAAAAAATCGCAACGACTCAGCCAGCCGCAAAGTCGCTCAGTGGGGGGGGGGGGGGGGGGGGGGCAGGGGGGGGGGGGGGGGCAGGGGGGGGGGGTAAGAGGACACTTTTTTTTTTTTGGTTGGTGGGGGGGGGTAAGGTCACCTTTTGCAGGTCAGCCATTGGCATATTATTAAAATTTAATTATTAAAAAAAAAAAACTCAAAAGGGGGGATTTCACAAAAAACATACACAAAAAATACACATAAAAAAAAACTCGAGGGGGGGGGGTTTTAACCCCAAACCCCCCCCCCCCCCCTGCGTACGCGCCTGCTAGGGGTACGGTGGTTCCATGTAAATTTTCACTGGGAGAGCAAGCGACCCCCTCCCTTCCTCTCCGCTCTCGGTAGATTACTTTACTTACTTTACTTTACTTTAATACACGATGTTGAAGGTCTAAGCCTGTTCATCGATCCAGGATTCTTCCGTGATTACTGCAATTTTGTGGAGGGAGGAGGTTGTGTGATAACATGAGACAAGAGACAACACCTAGACCGGCTCATACAGAAAGCTTACTGGTACACTCTTTGACCAGTGACTATCAAGTCTATTCTTAAAAGAGTTTACCGACCCAGCTGCCACAACGTTTTCTGGGAGACCGTTCCACAGTTCCACGACTCTATTGCTAAAAAAGTATTTTCTTATATCTAGCCTTGAATATTTCTTTCAAGTTTTCTAGAGTGACCTCGAGTTCTATCTTCTGTACTCATCTTAAAGGGCATCTCTTGCACAGTGTACAAGCCATTCACATACTTATACACATCGATCATGTCCCCCCTTTTACGCCTGTGAACAAGAGTTGGTAGTTTGAGTTTGGTCAAGCGCTGCTGATATGTTAAATTTCTAAGGCCAGGAATAATCTTTGTTGCACGTCTTTGTACGCTTTCCAACATTCTCTGTTCTCCTAATCTGTATGGGGACCATGCGGCTTGTCCGTATTCTAAAATGGGCCTAACGAGGCCTTTAAACAAAAACGGCATAGTATCAGTATTGAGGTACATAAAAGTCCTACGGATAACTCCAAGTACTCGATTCGCTTCGAGAACTGTTTGGGAAACGTGATCTTTAAATGATAGTTGTGAATCTACTAGGACACCTAGGTCCTTTTCTACGTTTGTAACAGATAGTGTTACAGAGTCTGTCCCCTTTTTCATACAATAGTCTGTAGAGGCTTCTGCCGGTAACTTCCCAAGCCTTAAAACAGTACACTTATCAGGATGAAAGCAAAGCTGCCATTTGTCAGCCCATTCTTCCATCCGTGACAGATCCTCTTGATATGTAGCAGTTACGTATATTTCCGTCACATTGACCATGATGTAGGCCTATATGCAATGTACACTGTGGTCCTAAAAGCATAGCCAATGTATAGCTTGAAAGTTTCGAATTGTATAATTCAATTGTATAAATGATTCAAAATATATTCGTTCCGTTGCGAAATTATTCTCCATTACATTGTTTTTCATTTAACTTTGTATAAGCATTGGATAGGAAACGGAGCATTTTAGAGACAAGAGGGGTAGTTCTCGGCAACGGGTAGGAAATGAAGCCTGTTATAGATTACAGGGGGTAAATACAGAATGAAAATGTATGATGGAAAAAAAAAGATGCAGAAACCAATAAATCGAATCAAATTAAGTCAAATCAAATGACCAAGATTTGGGGCCCGGGGCAAGAAATATCTGATGCATTGTGGAGTGCTTCAACATTAATATACATTCTTTCTCATTTGTGCATACTCTTTAAATAAAAGTTCTCTTAATGACTGGACTTGCTTATCAGAGGTTTTCCGACATAGCAACAACGTATGTATGCTAAGTGGCATTGATCCACAGAGAGGCTATTTTGTATAGCAGGGCCCCCGTCTTACAAAGAGTTATGATTGATCCAAATCAATCGCAAGTTTGCACTTTCCTATCCCTTGCGATTGATATCAATCGCAAATAAGTCGCGATTGATATCAACTCTATGTAAGGACGGGGCCCAGGTGAATCAAATATAGTTGGTGACACGGGGCTCATTAGTAAACAGGTCTATAGTATTAATATGCTTCGGTAACTGTTATATTGGAAATCGTCTGAACCTCACCCTGCATCCAAATATTTTATTTACCTCGTCCATTTGTACTTTTCTGCAGCTGCATGAAAAAGTGTATTTCCTGGTTGGGGACAATGCAACTAATTTAAAGTTCCTCCATTATTATGCAAAGAGCGAATCTGTTCTTTTGTTCCTGAATTGGTTTCGTATTCGTCATTCCTGGGCGTATGAAAAAACTATCATACCAAACATGGTTAATTCTTGAAATTATATTATTCACTTAGGCTTTTCTATCGTATTCCGAACAATTACCCCCCCCCCCCTGGACAATCACCCCCCCCCCCCCCCGGAAAAATTACCCTCCGAAAATTACCTCCCAAGGACAATTACCCCCGGACATTTACCCCTGGAAAATTATCCCCCGAAAACAACCGTACCCCCGAGGAAAATATTAACCCCTAGAAAATTACCCCTAGGACATTATCCACCCCCCCCCCGTTACCCCCCAGCCCCCCCCCCCCCCCCCACTCCGAGAACGAACGGACCGCATGCGTGTTTGCCAAAATGTTCTTTTTCGTAACAAAAGAAAAAGGTCGACCCCGTATTGACTTTACACACCGGACTTTTTGCTGAAAGGGGGGGGGGGGGGGTGCTGAAAAAGGCTCGTATACAAAAGAAAAAGGGTCGAGCCGTATTGACTTTACACACCGGAATTTTTGCTGAAAAGGGGGGGGGGGGTGGTCGGTTGGAACACGCATATGCGTACCCTAAATAACACTGAGTGAGGGGCCGGGCATTACCCCCACCATCCCTAAAAATGACCCCCTAGGACAACCACCCCGACGACAATTATCCCCATCCCTGAAAAATAGCCCCCTAGGATAAGTACACCCTGGACAACCAAGGAAACCACTCCCGAGGACAATTACCCCCCCCCCCCCGAAAATGACCCCCTGTGTTCATTAAATAAGTTTGTTCTAATAAAAAGTAGACTTTTTTTCTTCGGGGGGGGGGGGGTAATAATTGTCCACGCGTGGTGATTGTTCTGGGGGTAGTTTTTGAAGGGGTGACTGCCCAGGGGGTAATATTGTACTATAATCGCTTTCCTATAATTTATTGTACGCTTACTGTAATCTATTTAGCACTTCACAGTTACTGCAAATGAATAGTTGCAATTTTGAACGTACTATGTACTCTGTATTGGGGGTGTGAATATGTTGCGCATGCATGGTTGAACATAGTGCAGACGACATCGTAGAGATATCGTAACTTATCTCAAAGCAATCGATAGTCATGATAGTGCAGCTTGATTTTTGTTTCTACGCACGTCTACCGACGGATATAAAACTTTTCATCACTTGTCGCACCTCTTTTCTGGCGCCTTCGAAACTTAATTAAACGATTGCTTCGGTGCAATATTTATCAACGCTTTCAAAATGGAGTTCAAACAGTCGGACTAGGCTGCAGATTGTGTGGATTTGCTTTATAGGTGAGCTAGCTGTGAAACGTATTTTAAATGTTTTGTTGTTAAGTTGTTTCGTTTTTCATTTACAGGCAATTTGATTACAAACACGGTTAATGTACATAAAAACGCCCACTCTTTATGTATATTTGTGCTAATTAACTCGACGCTTTGTTGAGATTTTGTCATCGTTTTCATGATAATGTTGTCATGTTTCAAGACATCGATTGTACCATAAATTGTATAATTTACCTCGAAATTTTTACGGATTCATGATGTTGCCATGTGGTCAGTGACATTTAGGTACGTCCTTTCTTGTTAGTTGTCCTTCCTTTCCACCCGTGGAGAAACCGGACGGATATCCCATCGCGTTCTCATCCGATTCCTTGCCGCAGCTGCCCGGCAGCTGTTCCTTTTGACGCATACCCCTACTTCGCTTAGAGCTGATACCAGCATTCCTTTTCTCTCGAGCATAATTGATACTTTCACTCTTGGCTATTGATTAATTTGATTATTGTTGCTCATGGAGGAAGTCTCTGTCAGGTTTGCTTCCTGAGTAGCGAGCAAACAAAATAAAAGAATGAAATGTAGGCCTATATGCATTAACTGAATCTGATATTTCAAAGGAGCTATAAATAATTTTGTATGTATATAGGAAACAGCTGTATCTATTTTCTTGAAAAATCGGCAGGACATTCTAAATTCCAATAACTTCCGTTGCAATGAATGGACTTCTGATTTGAATAGCGTTTTCTTTTTATTTCTTTATATTTAAATAAATTAGTGTATTTGAGTTTGCCTGTAATAAACATACTCTCCCAGTAATCAGTATCGATGGCAAATTCTCTCCCCCTCCCCCCTCTTTTCGTCTTCTCCCCTCTCTCTATCTCTCTCCTTCTCTCTCTCTCT